>MDKI01016410.1:0-13864 GCA_005239505.1 Nicotiana paniculata | reverse complement strand
AATTCAAACACTTGGAATTTAGAAGTTCAAGAACTCCAATTGACTTAAACCATTATCTTGTAAGGAATAAAGGTGAAAGCTTTGGGAAGCTTAATGTATATCATGAACTATACACGTCCTGATATAGTTTGTGCAATAAGTAAACTTAGTCGATTCACAAGTTATCCCAACAAACATCACTGGTTGGCAATGAAACGAGTTCTGTGATATTTAGAATATACACAAGACTACGCCTTGCACTACAATAATTATCCTGCAATTATCCAAGGATATAGTGATGCAAATTGGATAACCGGCTCAACAGAAACAAAGTCCACAAGTGGATATGTTTTTACTGTTGGCGGAGGAGCAGTATCTTGGAAGTCTTCCAAACAGACGTGCATCGCTCGCTCTACAATGGAATCAGAGTTTATAGATTTGGATAAGGTCGGCGAAGAAGCTGAATGGCTTCGAAATTTCTTAGAAGACATTCCATTCTGGCCAAAACCTTTGGCTCCTATATGCATACATTGTGATAGTGAGGCTGCAATAGGACGGGCAGGAAGCATTTTGTATAACGGAAAGTCTCGTCATATACGACGAAAACATAAAACCATTAGCCAACTACTCTCTAGTGGAATTATCACTATTGATTATGTAAGGTAAAAGGATAATGTGGCGGATCCACTTACAAAAGGCCTAACTAGAGAGGAAGTTGAGAAATCATCTAAGGGAATGGGACTATGGCCGAGGACAAGTCATCATGGTGGTAACTCTACCTAGAATTTTTGATATTCCGAGATCTAGGTTCAAGGAGCTCAAACAAAGTTATGATTGACCGGTTCAACATTGTCAAAGAAAATATTTTTTGGTCCCTTCTAGTGATGAAGACAATGTATAGTAACAAGGATAGAACTTTACACGTTCTTTAATGATTACCTAAGTTTGATGTGGTGTCAATATAAAGGATTACACGTTTAGGGATCACCTATGTAAGTGTGAAGTGGAAGTCGCTTCAATGAGAATTTTGTAAGGCTAATTCTCTACGCAGTTATGAAACCATGCAGTGTTCATGGCTGAAACGAACACAACAATGAGAACCAAAAGACGGTTAATTGTTGTGTGACATATGGTTTTCTAGGTATACACTAAAGTTCGACGTTTCAAAAATATCAAATCTACCGATTGGCCGAGTATATCCGACATATGTTCACTACGGAAAGTTCAAAGGGAAACCTACTTATCCAGATGCAATTAATCCTTACTTGCAAATCACACAGCTTTCATCTATGATCATTCTTGTTACAACATTCCCATTCATGTGGGGGATTGTTTCACTTTAAAGCCATTGGGCTTTAAAGACAAGGAGTGTGAATTGGAAAATGGTGGGAAATAAAATGGAGGGAAATGAAAATTTGAATCAAGTGAGCTTTGTCATGAACTTTGTACCACATTGGTGAAAGACAACTACACTAGTGTGTATAAATATAGAATCATTTCTTAGAGCTCTTAAAAGGAGTTGTAGAGAATGAACCCTCGCGCCGTCGTCGTCGCTCGGCTCGACTTCGACTTTGGATTTGGATTTGAATTTGTAAAATGATCGATAAGATTATTTTTGGACAAAATTTATTTAATTAATTATTTAAGAATTAATTAAGTGCCAGTCAGTTTATTAATGGAATTAACAATCCAAAATGCTGAACCTGAACAGACATCACACTGCCTATAAATTCCGAGGCATGGTTTCCGTTTCACTTACTGAAAAATACTGCATTCTACTTCGCAGTCTCTCTCTCAAATTCGTAAGTGTGATTTTGCTCCGTTCTTTGAGTTCGTTGGTATCTTGCAGTTTGTATTGCCACAATTGCAGGAAGGTTCATTTTGTTTCATCCCGGGAGGATTTAATCTATTACCTTGGCAAATTGTGAGGGGGTTAAAATTCCTTAAGGACGCACAAGGAAATTGTGGACTCGGAATATTTCTTATCGTTTACAAATTTTCTGTTTCTTCTAACAGTTTTCTAATTTCTGTTTTAACACAGTATCGACAAGAACAATTGTAATAGTTTTAGAGGCAAATTTTAGTTTATAGAGATAATCCACGAAACCAAATGCTAGCCCACCATTTTTATGAACCTTCTACAGTAAATTTTTATGAGGTTGTTCTCTCTTGTTTTTGCTTTCCAAATTATTAGAGTGATACTCTAATTTTTTATTGCTCTCTTTTCTATTATCTTCCTCAATTGTTCCTTGAGTTTAAAGTCTATCGGAAACAAATTCTATATCTCTATAAGGTAGGGGTAAGGTCTGCATACGCACTACCTCCTCAGACCCTATTTATGAAAATACACCGAGTTTGTTGTTATTGTTATTGTTGTGGTTTTTCTATTATCTTCAAAATAGTAGATTACTTATCTCTGTCCATGGATGCAGATACTTGACTGATTCACGTTTAGTTTTGTCTCTTTTAATTTGATGTGATATTTTTGATGTCCATATATCATCGTTAAGCTCGTGTTTTGTCAAGTTTAGGATATAGATGCTGCATTGTTTCAAAAAAAAGGGCTGATGGGGTTTGCCGCAATTTTGAGGTGATAGAAACAAAGCGTCACCAAATTGTATACAGACTCTGGTTCTCTATCAGTTTCCTCCATAGGCAATAGACTGTAAAACCAAACAGTAAGGCGACCTGGTCCTCTACCAGTTCCCTCAAAAATACACAGAGACAGAAAGTAGAAAATACGCTAGATTTTTACGTGGAAAAATCCCAACTCAAGGGGACAAAAACCACGACCTACACTGGTAGGATTTCAACTTCACTAACTTATAATCTCAACTATTACAAGCCTCTTTGTAATGACTCTCTTACAAAGACTTCAACAAGCTAACTTGCAATACACTTATTACAAGTCACTTTGTTACTCACTAGTTACAAAGACTTTAACCTATGACTACACTAGTCACAACACAAACACGGATGGTTTATGATTTTGAGTTTTCTAAAACAAGGCTTCTAAGAAAGAAAGATAGGAGTTACAATGAAGAACAAAACACAAGATTACAACTCAACTAAGGACACACATATACTCGTGGTGGAGTTGGTCCGTAGTGGAGTTGTCTTCTTGTTCTTGACACACCTGAGCCTTCAACAATGGAGCAGATATTCAATGCTATGAAGAATGTAGTAAAAAAGCCAAGTGAATATGTTGTTCTTCTTGCTTCAAGATATTATCAAACATTACACATTCCAAGAAGTATGCCCAAAATCTTGGAGTTACAAGGCTCAAACACTAGGAAATGACTGTTGTATTGTTGCTACACTGTAACGTTAACAGTAGCAGGCAATCACCTTTTCTGTCACAGCTTCTTATAGCTGTCAAGTTGACCTGTACTTTAATCTGTGAGTCTGATGAGGGACCAGGTCCTTAGCTGGTCCGTCCTCATTCAGCACTGTATGATCCGGAATTCTTGGAGACATAGATGACATGTGATGTTGTGTATACATTAGGTCTTCAACCTGGTCCTTCACATAAAAGTTTGTTGAATCATTAAAACAGAATACAACTCATCAATTTCCCCCTTTTTGATGATGACAAACTTAAGTTCCCCCTATCAATATACTTCACCCTGGTTGCGCATCAGGTCCTTTATCTGGTTCTTTACATAAAAGTTTATTAGATTTTTCCCCTTTTTGATGATGACAAACTTTTATTATTGATGAGAAGTTATATAATCTAACTTAACCAGATAAGAGACCAGGACCCCATATTTTTTCCCCTGACTATGTGCTTCCCCCTTAGTTTCTGCCCACATTATCAACTTGCCCTTGCCCACATTATCAATTATCATCTTCCCCCTTTTGGCATCATAAAAAAGGCACAAACAAACAGAAAGCATAAAGAAGTCTAACATAGCTAACTCATGCCCCATGTGTGCACACAACATGATAAAAAACAGAAGTAAAAGGAAAACAAACATTGACCTTAGAAGAGAGAAGCTGATTCATGGATGATAATTCATCAGGAGCAGTAAAGGTGGAATTCAACATGCCATCACACAACAAAAAAAAAAGCAACCAACAACCACAAAACATCACAACATAAGACAACTGGATATTGAGAGGAGCCTAGAGGGCACTAGAAGAGGAAGGCTTGTAGGAGGAGGAAACAGAGGTTTTAAATGACAATCTCATTTTCCAGAACGCAGATATGGTCCCCTTCAACAGTGAAGAGAGTTGCATAGAATTTCTGCACCTCATTTTCAGATACCGTGGGTACAGCCCCCATAAACAGATGATCTCATTGTTGGAACTCCACTATCTCTAGAACTTGCCTCATCCCTGCCATTTCAGAGATGTCTGGGACAAACATACAACCCCACAAGACTTTTTGAGTTCGCAATCTCTCCTGCCCAAGTCCACTGTCTCTTGGTACGGTCTTCAGTGAACCGGGTCCCCCAGTAGTTTCCTTCTGTCATTTTCTCGACTTCTCAACAGACTTCCCTCTCTCTCACGCGCAACAACCACCACTCTTCATAGATGATGCACTTCCTTTTTTTTCTTTTTTTTACAGCTTCCTCAGTATCTCCAATCACAAACTTCTAGAACTTTGTAGATCTTTTCACTAAAGAACTAGGTTCCTCCACAACATCTTTATCAACCTCAACCACTGGAATATCTTTGTTGGCCACAACTTTCCCTTGCTTCATCAACCTCTTCTTCTTTTTCTGAAGTTTTGCAACCGGGTAGAAGGTCACTTGGAAGAAGACTCAGGAGTGACTGATGGCTTGCAAAAAATCCCTCAGAGGTACATAAATGGGAGGAATAGACTCCAAGGATTTAGTGTATAAGATGGGTTCCTGGGTTGTTTCTGCTGAAGGAGAATTAGGTTCTCTAGCAGATTTTTTCTTTGACTGTGTCATAAACCGGAGACTCAAAAAGAACCATCGTCCTCTCATCCCCTAAAAATGGATTTTCTTCCCCCTGAGACTCAAGACGGGGGGAGGCTCTTTCATTCGTAAGGAAGGGTAGGAGTGAGATGGTTTTATGGAAGGAAGGGTAATAAATAGGGGGTAGAGGAATGGGTTCTGACAAACGCACAGACTCTAAAAAGTAGGATGGTGTGGCTGTTAAAATAATTTTGTTTCTTTTGAGAAAAGCAAGAAAAAAACACATTACTACTAGCCTATGGTACAGGAACCAGGTTCCTGACCTGTTTTTTGTAAAATTTTCAGCTTTCTCTTGTAGTTCAACGTCATACCTTTAACTTCTATAATCATCATGCATGTCTACCTGCAATGGTATTGATGTGGTTTAGGCTTAGTCATAAACACTTTAGCTAACTGTACCTGAGTGTGACTCTCATAGCCAATGAAGGAGAACCAGGTCCTTAGTTAGGTTTCATCAACCCCAGTGTTATCCTGTTTCTCTCAAAGTTTTCCCTACTTAGGGCTTTGGTGAAGATGTCTGCAATTTGATCTTCAGTGCAACAAAGCTTCATGCAGATATGCCTCTTTTCAACATTGTCTCTGAGGAAATGATGTCTCATATCAATATGCTTAGTTCTCTTGTGTTGAACCGGGTTCTTTGCCATGTTGAGGGCACTGGTGTTGTAACATAGAAGTGGTGCACTGTCAATGTACACTCCAGAATCTTCCAATTATTGTTTAATCCACAGCAGCTGAGCACAGCAAGATGAAACTGCAACATATTTTGCTTCGGCTGTTGAGAGAGCCACTGAGTTTTGCTTCCTTGTACCCCATGAGATTAGGCATGATCCAAGGAAACGAGCCATTCTAGAAGTGCTTTTCCTGCATTCCTTGTTCCGCAACCTGTGGAGTGCTTTGCACAGCATCTCCAACTCTTTCTCAGCTTCAGTTGAAGTAATTGGGGTACCAGGTTCCTCATGTGGATTTGAGGAAGAGGTTGTATTGTCTTCACTTACTTTTTTCTGGCACATGCATCAAAAACTCTGTGCTCCTTGAACTTAGAGTTAGACAGATCACGAACCAGGTCCCTCTGTATCAATCTATTCAAGAGAGAAGCTTGCATGACCCAATATTCTGTGCCATAGGTCTGCATCATCATCAACTGCCTTCAAGAAGTTCATATCACCAGCTTCCAAGGATTCAAAGTCAGCAACATAGATGTTCTTGTGTCTTTTAGCGATCAAAACCACCTCACCAGTTACTAGACTAGTAACTGTGCATACTTTAGACAAGAATTCTACTTTGTTTCCTTTATCACAGATTTTGAGAAACACTCAAGAGACTGTACTTCAACCTATCTACATAGTACACATTCTCAATTGAGTGCTCAAGTTATCTTTCAACCCTTCTAACACCGAGAATGTACCCTTTTTTTCATTGCCAAAGGATACATCTTCTCCTTGCAGGGCTTTCAGTGAGAGAAAATCCATGGTGTTCCGAGTCATGTGCTTTGAGAATCAACTGTACATGATCCATTATAATCATGTTCCTCTCACTGGTCCCTGCACATATGAATCAAGGGTTAGATTTAGGAACCCAAACAAGTTTGGGTCCCTTGTAGTTAGGAAAAGGGTGAATAAGAGCTCTTCTAGTCTATGGAGGCAAGAATCGATTTTTATTAGTGGGACCTGGTCCCTTCTTAGCATTCCTCTTGTCAGCAAACATTTTGTTTTTCTGAACTGACTGATCCCTGGCAGGGCAACTTTCTTTGAAGTGTCCATTGTTCCCACAGTGAGTACAGAGCCAGTTGTCTGGAACAGTGACATACTTGCTGTGTGGGTTGTAAGGAATTTTCTCCTTTTGGAACTCGATCCCCTGCCTGTTTCCGTTGTTGTTAAAGTACATGGCAGTGACAGCATCAGAGGACCAGGTCCACTTAAGTGATTTTTCAAGATCACTCTTCACTCTTCCTAGTTCTTCCTGAAGTTGTTTGTTTTTCTCAAGCTTTGCACCTAGACTAGATTTCACTGCTCTTAACTCATTTTCAAGTTTAAGGTATGCATCACACGCAACTTCCTTTCCCTTTTGAGTGTTGTCCATTCATTTTTTTGTTTGGTTTTTTCAACAAGTTATTTTCTCTAGTTACTTCTTCCACTTGTTCCTTCAAGTCTCCAATAGAAATTACCATATCATCCCTCTCTTGATCTATGTCACCAATTTCTTTTATTAAATCATTTTTCTCATTAATGAGGCTATGATAGGCATCAATCAACACGTTTTCTAAGGACCTCAATTTTTTCTTAGAGTAGGTTTTCAAACTTCTTTGAACATCAAGAAAACTTACCTCATCTTCTTCCTTGTCCTCCTCATCATCATTAGGTTTGGCCATGAGTGAAAAGATTGACTCATACTCCTTGGCCTCGTTCTATACTGCCATCATTGAACTGTTTCCTGCTTCTGGCTCCTCTTCTGATTCACTAGAGGAGTCACCCCATGCAACAAGAACTTGCTTCACAACATTATCAGCTGCACTTTTTCGGCTGAATCGTTTGTTAGGAACCTAGTTCCTATTTGCAGTTTTGTGGAAATTGTGCTTGTAAGGATCCTGCTTCAGAAGTGGAAAGTCCTTGATAAAGTGTCCTGGGTTTCCACACTTGTGACATAGATCATAGTTTCTAGGCTTGCTCGAACTTCCTCTTCTTGGTATGCCACATTCCTTTGAATCATCTTTTGGAATCTTTGAGTGAGATACTCCATGTCGGATTCATCACCACTTGAATCCTTGGTGGCATCCTTGAGAACCAGGTTCTTCTCCTTCACGGGCTCTCTTCTTTCGATATCCTTCTTTCTTTTCATCTCATAAGTTTTGAGATTTCCAATAAGCTCGTCAATAGCCAGCTTCTGCAAGTCTTTGGCTTCAGTGATAGCATTAACCTTGCTCTCCTAGGAACCTGGTAGAAGACTAAGTATCTTCCGGACTAGCTTGTTGGTTGGAATGATTTCACTAAGTGAGTGCAGCTCATTGATTATGGAGGTGAAGCGGGTATGCATCTCTTGAATGGACTCATCCTCTTTCATTTTAAAGAGTTCATACTCAGTTGTCAGCATATCTATTTTGGAATGCTTTACCTGAGTAGTCTCTTCGTGATTCGTTTGAAGAGCTTCTCAGATTTCCTTGGCAGATTCACATACCGATATGCGATTATACTCGTCTGATCCAATACCACACACAAGAATCTTCTTCGCCTTGAAGTTCTTCTCAACAGTTTTTCGGTCAGCACCATCGTACTCCTTTCTGGTTTTTGGTATTAGAGGACCTGCTTCTCCAAGCCTTTTTAATGGCACATGAGGGTCATCACAAATAATGTCCCAAAGCTCGGAGTCTTCAGCCATGATAAAATCGTGCATTCTTATTTTCCACCAACCATAGTATTGGCCGTTGAATTTTGGGGGTCTGTAGGTTGATTGTCCTTCCTCAAAATTTGGTGGAGCAGCCATTTGAGATCCTTTCTAGGTGTTAAACTTTCAAAAATAACCTGCTCTGATACTAATAGATAGAAACTAAGCATCCACCAAACTGTATAGAGAACCCGGTTCTCTATCAGTTCCCACCGTAAGTAAAAGACTGTAAAATCAAACAGTAAGGCGACCTGGTCCTTTACCAGTTCCCTAAAAAATACACAGAGACAGAAAGTAGAAAAGACACTGGATTTTTACGTGGAAAAATCCCAACTCAAGGGTACAAAAACCACGACCTACACTGGTAGGATTTCAACTTCACTAACTTGTAATCTCAACTATTACAAGCCACTTTGTTACTCACTAGTTACAATGACTTTAACTTATGACTACACTAGTCACAACACAAACACGGATGGTTTATGATTTTGAGTTTCCTAAAACAAGGCTTCTAAGAAAGCAAGATAGGAGTTACAATGACGAACAAACACAAGATTACAACTCAACTAGGGACACACATATATTCGTGGTGGAGTTGGTCCGTAGTGGAGTTGTCTTCTTGTTCTTGACACACTTGAGCCTTCAACAATGGAGCAGATCTTCAATGCTATGAAGAATGTAGTAAAATGGCCAAGTGAATATGTTGTTCTTCTTGCTTCAAGATATTATCAAACATTACACATTCCAAGAAGGATGTTCAATATCTTGGAGGTACAAGGCTCAACCACTAGGAAGTGACTGCTGCACTGTTGCTACACTGTAGCGTGAACAATAGCAGGCAGTCACCTTTTCTGTCACAGCTTTTTACAGCTGTCAAGTTGACCTGTACTTTAATCGGTGAGTCCGATGAGCGATCAGGTCCCTTAGCTGGTCCGTCCTCATTCAGCACTGTATGATCCGAAATTTCCGGAGACATAGATGACATGTGATGTTGTGTATACATTAAGTCCTCAACCTAGTCCTTCACATAAAAGTTTATTGAATCATCAAAACAGAATACAACTCATCGTGAGGGATGATCGAGGTTGCTTTATTAAAGGTATTTTAGGCCATCTTTCTGGTTACTTGGATGCCTATAATGCCGAAGCTTTATCTTTTCATGAAGCGCTTTTACGGTTCAAAGGCTAAATACTGATAAGGTGATGGTTGAATGTTATCATAATGTCCTCACTGTTCTTGATTCAATCGTGCCAAATTTGTCGGAATATGGCAGTATAATTGGGGATTATTTGACTTTGAAGAATCAATTCCTTGATTTGTCCTTCCATTGGACTAGACGGGATGGTAATAAATGGGCTCACCCTCTTGCTCGGGTAGTTGTATCATATGCAACTCGCGTTAGTTGGAATTTATATCTATCATGTTTAGCTTCTATTCCTTGTTATGATACTTCTCATTTGTAGAACATGAATATTTTCCTGATATAACTCTATTTTGGCTTGATTGTTTATTAAATATGTGTTCCCTTCAAAAAAAAAAAGTCTAGGAATCAAATTTTGGCAACGGCACTAGGAATTATCTGCTGTCGTTCACCCTCTCGAACTCTTATCATTACTCTCTTCCTTTGTGACTGAAACTGGTCTGGACTGCGGAGATATCAGTTGATACAAGATTAAAAAAACATTTATATATGAAACCACGAATAAGAAGGAATTGGCATACATGATAAGTTACAGGTATTATTATTTCCATTTGTTCTCATTTATATTGCGCGCACCTTTTTTAATATAATGATTAATGTTTCAATTTTTTAAATTATCTGGCATTACTTCATTAGTGGAAGTATTATATAACTTTAGTCATTTCAAGATTGTAAACTCATTTAACTATCCAAACTCAAACTTTATTGTCATACTTTTATTTTGTCAAAATAATTTGGGAGAAAATAAATTTTAAACAACTATTTCAATATTTATATGCTATTATTGATATCATTCAAAAGTCAGTTGATATTATCGTACTTCACGACGTATTTGAAATGACGAAGGCCGTGTAATTTATATTTTCAATAATTGAAGAAGATGAGCAAAGCGCGCAAGAGAGCTGGAGTATTACGACCAAGTATTTTGTAGTCTGTATCATTCTCATTATTTGATGAATTGGATAAGTCAGCGGTATGGTATGAATGAAGATAATGCTACAAAAGCATTAACGCACTTATCTCACTAAAATGTCAATTCGATTACTTTAGGGGCTGTACTACTACTTTTTATTAGTATGGTAATTTTCAAAGCTTTCTTCATTTCTTCTTTATGGTAATTTCAAAGCTTGCTTCATTATTTACTTTTTTATTCTCCCACTTTTTCTTTTTGCGTACAGCTTTCATCCGAAGAACACTACTAGAAATTCGATCAGCCGCGGCTTTTCGAATCTTTATATTTTTAATTTTTTACGAAACGGACCAATTTCGATCGTTTTCTTTTGTGCTACAGGAATAATTTTAGCGTCCCGCGAAATTTATTTTTTAAGAAAACGACTAACTTGGTCGATTTTTCATGTAAAATAAATTAAAATTAATATTCAAAAAATCGACCGAAATTAGTCGATTATTTCAACCCATCATTTTAAAAACCCAACCTTCGATCGATAATATTATATTTTTAATAATACTGATCGAATCGATTAGTTATTTCGCGCGAAAATACATTTATTACCGGCCAACCTAATTTCGACGGATAAAAGTCGGTTAGAAATTGGTCGAATTTTTCAGTTTCCGGCCGATTATGATCGGTATTTCATGACGATTTTTTGCAGTTTTCTAGTAGAGGAACTTGACAAGATAAGAAGTGACTCATTCTTCATTCTTGTGATTGCTGAGTTATGCGATTATTTTATCTAAATGTTAAAAATTTAAAGAGAGTACACTTTAATTTATTTAATTATATATTCAATACACCATTTTACGTGCGAATCTAATTCTTTTTATGTCACGATCCGGAATTTTTACCGTCGGGACCGTGATGGTGCCTAACAATCACTTGCTACGCAAGTCAATATTTGAGGCTCAATAAGCAACAAAACCTTAAAACCCAAAAGGATCAACAACAATTACCACATAACAAATTAATAAGAAAGCAGATATTCTTAACAAAACCGAATATCTATACACAACTACCTATGATCTGGAGTCACAACTCACGGACTTCTATGATTTATCTACAAATATTTGGCCAAAGGAAAAGTACAATTGTTTATGAGTCAAAGAAACAGTAAACTGAGGCAGGTAGAAGGGGACCCCAAGGTCTGCGGACGTCATCAGATCTACCTTGGGTCTCCTGTGTAGGGAAGTCAGCAACAAATCTCAGAATCAGCTCGGACCGACACCTGAATCTGCACAGGAAGTGCAGGGTGCAGTATCAGTACAACCGATCACATGTACTGGTAATTGTCGAGCCTAACCTCGGCGAAGTAGTGATGACACTAGGACAAGACACCCACAAACAACCTGTGCAGTATAATCATACATATAGCAATGACTGTAATAAAAGAAATAAGACAGGAAATATTGGGAAGCGGACATGATGAAGGGTTCACAATGTAAGAAATCAAAAGCAGTGATAAAATCGGATTAATCGAAATGCCTTAAACAGATAAAACAAGTAAAAACGGTAAGGAAACTACACGGCATCACTCTTAGTGCTTTTACTGTCAACCTTTCCATATAAACAACAGAACAACACGGCATCACCCTTCGTGCATCAACTCTCTCGTAATATAAAATGACATTACCCTTTGTGCATTATTACTCACAAAGCATGGAATGTCATCACCCTTCGTGCATTAACACTCGCTCACAACGATGGCACGACATCACCCTTCGTGATTTACACTCTTCCTCACCAAAACAAGGAACAACAATAACAGAGAGGTAGACATATTAAAATCAGTCTTACTTCAACAATTTAAATGCCACAATACCAACCTCAAGTTCGAGCCAATACTCAACAAATACAAAATTTCAGTAAAACATGATAAAAGTTGCTCAACATAACAAATAGCTAAGCTAAGCATGAACAATACGATTAAAGACTACAACAGTTACAAGAATAAGACTCACTCACATGCTATGACTCGACAACAACACATAGGTTCTCATCACCTCACCTATACATTGTACTCAACAACCAAACACGTAGTGAATAGTCAAACAACACCTAATCCCTCACGCCAAAGTTGGACACGATACGTACCTCGCTCCAAAGGCCAAATTCAAAGCTCAACCACCACTTTTACTCTAGATTCCACCTCCAAACCACTCGTATCTAGTCATAATTAACTTAATAACATTAATTATTGCTAAAGATATTGATTTCAATACATAACTATAGGTTTCCCAAACTTTCCCCCAAAAAGTCAAAAATCGACTCGGGGCCTGCTTGGTCAATACTCGAGGTTCTGAACAAAACTCATTCACCTATTCACCCCCGAGCCCGAATATGTAATTAGTTTCGGAATCCGACCCCAAATCGAGGTCTAGTTCCCCAATTTGCAAAAGCCTCCAATTCTCCCAAAATCCTTAATTCCCCGCCATGAACACCCTTGATTTTAGATGGAAATTTCATGAAATACAATGGGTAATTGAAGGAAAATGGTTTGGAATCACTTACCAACACTTTACAATAACAACAACAACAACATGCCCAATAAAATCCTACTAGTGGGGTCTGGGGAGATTAGAGTGTACACAGACCTTACCCCTGTAGAGAGACTGTTTCCTGGAGACTCTCGGCTCAACAAGAGAGATAATAATATCATAAAAGAAACAAAAGAAAAGGAATGTAACAACAAAAGATACCATAAGCAAAATAACAACAACGAATAAGTGAATGCACAATAACGCAAAACTATGCAAAACAACAATGTGAACACAACATAGACCGCTAACAAACCTAAACAAAACTCTATCAGACTACCTGGTACAAAGAGGGAAGAACTCACGACTACCCTCTAGCCTACCACCCTAATGTTCGACCTCCACATGTTCCTATCAAGAGCCATGTCCTTGGAAATCTGAAGCTGCGCCATGTCCTGCCTGATCACCTTGTCCCACTACTTCTTAGGCCGCCATCTGCCTCTTCTCGTACCTGCCAAAGTCAACCGCTCACACCTCCTAACCGGTGCATCTAGGCTTCTCCTCTGCACGTGTCCGAACCATCTAAGTCACGCTTCCCGTATCTTGTCGTCCACGGGGGCCACGCCTACCCCCTCCTGAATATCTTCATTCCTAATCTTATCCAGCCTAGTGTGATGATCACGCTCAACTATGTCTTGTAGAAGACTAAGCGGGCGCTGCAAATATAATCCGGGGTATTACGCCCCGAGTCGATCCCACAGAGAATTTACGTATCAATTAGGTCTTTAAAATACTAAACTATTACTTAATCAATTTTCTCAAGACTTTTGAATATCAAGTGGTGATGTTTACTAAATTTAATAACAAAAATAATAAACTAGCAATTAACTAACAATATAGTGTAAACAATGATAATAAAGGTCTAAGG
>ML335666.1:0-37074 GCA_005239505.1 Nicotiana paniculata | reverse complement strand
CACACACACACACACACGTTACCATCTTTTATGTAAGATTTAGAAAATTAAAACAAAAAAAAAGTTAAGAAAAAAAATAAAAGAAAAAACAATTTTTTTTTTATTAAAAATAAAGCTTTGAAGCTAAAGTTAGGATAAAGTTTGTTGATAACAAACTTTATCTAAAAAAATCTGATTTTTTTTTAAATTAGCTAACTAACCCCAAATTTTTAGCCTAAAAATCCCAAACTCCTACTCCCATACAATATCACATTTGACCAACCACTTCATACACCTTATTCTATAAATAGACAAAACAAAAAGGTTTTTAAAAAAAAGAGGGGAGGGGGACGAACAGAAAAAAAAAAAACAAAAGGAATCCTTCACGTTTTGTTTTTAATTTTGTTTGCCATTCTTGTTACCATTCTGCACTCCAGGTATCATTTTCCCCTTTTACTAAAGTGGGTGTTTAAGTTTGTAATACAACATATTGAAATTATATAATATGCTTGGCTTATATGAAATACTTTTATTATATATTGTTGATAATTTTCTGTTGTTAAAATAAACAGAATGCGACTGAAACTTTTGAAGTTGTATATGCTATTTTTTATTCTTTTTTTGTTGGACCATGAATGTGTTTATGACAAGTTTATATGTTTTTTTTTACTTTTGTTTCATGGATAAGTTCATACGTTTGTGGGCCTTTGTTTCATGGCTTATACGTTCTTTTTTTTCAGGAATAAGTTTAATAATTTGATGTCATGTGTAGAAATAGAAAAATATTATTTCATGTATTAGATCTAAAAAGGAAAACTACAAATTGAAGTGTCTTGGAAATAAAGGTGTAGGCTAGTTGCTAAAGGATTTGGGCCAACCAAATGGGCCACTAACATTGGAAAATTGATATAAACCTAGGATAAGAATAAGATTTGGACTGGAATAAGCTTCACTGCACCTTAGGCTTTAGTTAAATGCTGGAATTTTTTTTGTAATCTCAAACATAGAAAGAAACAAATCATGAATATCCGTAGGAAATGTTTTTGGCACAATTTAACCTATCATCGTGACTGTGTATACGTTTGCCTTTGTTTCTGCTAGTACAAATAAATGTCTCGAATCTGAAAGAGACAAAACAAATGAAATACTCTAAAACACTAGAAAAACTTTAGACACACTTTAAATATTAGCCCATGTGTTCATACCCGAACCTTGGATTGAAATGCTTAAGTAATAAAAGGGTCATGTGCGCATTCCACGTTTCGATGCCTTCAAATTTAAAATAGTTATGTTATAACCACGTGTACATTCCGTACCTTGGTTTGACATTTAATTTCAAAGAAGTACCTTGTGTGCGTACCGCATCTTGGTGAACATATTTAATAAAATACAATAATTAACTAAGCTGTAATAAATAAGCCATAAAATACAAGAATAGCTAAAAATTAATTTAAGCCTTACATTAATCAATAAAGCGACCGTGCTAGAACCACGGGACTCGAGGGGCGCCTTACACCTTCCCTTCGGTCAACAGAATTCCTTAATCTTCTGTTTTCGTAGACCATGAATTAGGAGTCAAATCTTCCTTTTGATAAGGGATTCAATAAAAGGTGACTTGGAACACCAAAACTCAATTCCAAGTGGCGACTCTAAATAATAAATAATCCCTTTTCAAAACGTCACTTCGATTGGAAAAAACTCTTCTAACTCAACCTCGTAATAGGGTTGCTGCGAAAAAAAAAACACGGATCACCATGGACTTCGTAATTGGACTCCCATGGACTTCGAGGAGGTTTGACGCTATATGGGTTATTGTGGATCCGCTGACCAAGTCCGCGCACTTCATTCCTGTTGGTACTACTTATTCTTCGGAGCGGTTAGCTGAGATTTATATCAGGGAGATTGTCCGATTGCATGGGGTTCTAGTTTCTATCATTTTTTACAGAGGTACTCCGTTCACATCTCAGTTTTGGAGAGCCATACAGAGAGGGTTGGGTACTCAGGTCGAGTTGAGCACAACATTTCATCCTCAGACCGACGGGCAGTCGGAGCGTACTATTCAGATTTTGGAGGATATGTTGCGTGCATGTGTCATTGATTTTGGGGGTTCATGGGACCAGTTTTTGCCACTCGCGGAGTTTTCATATAACAATAGTTATCAGTCGAGTATCCAGATGTCTCTGTATGAGGCTTTATATGGTAGGAGGTGCAGATCTTCGGTTGGTTGGTTTGAGCCAGGCGAGGCTAGACTGTTGGGCACAGACCTGGTTCAGGATGCGTTGGGTAAAGAGAAGTTGATTCAGGAGCGGCTTCGCACGGTGCAGTCTAGGCAGAAGAGTTATGCGGACCGGAAGCTCCGGGATGTGTCTTTCATGGTTGGGGATAAGGTGTTGCTGCAGGTGTCACCCATGAAGGGTGTTATGCGGTTTGGGAAGAGGGGAAAGCTGAGTCCTAGGTTCATTGGGCCTTTTGAGGTGCTTCAGAGGATTGGGGAGGTGGCTTATAGACTTGACTTGCCTCCCAGCTTGGCGAGTATTCATCTGGTGTTCCATGTTTTGATGCGTCGGAAGTATGTTGGTGACCCCTCTCATGTTTTGGACTTTAGCACGGTTCAGCTCGAGGGTGATATGTCATATGTGGTAGAGCCAGTGGCTATTTTGGATCCACAGGTCAGAAAGCTGAGGTCTAAGGATATAGCTTCAGTGAAGGTTCAGTGGAGAGGGCAGCTGGTGGAGGATGCTACCTGGGAGATGGAGCGGGAGATGCGGTACAAATATCCTCACCTATTCGAGACTCCAGGTATGTTTCTAGACCCGTTCAAGGACGAACGTTTGTTGAAGAGGAGGAGGATGTAACGACCCGACCGGTTGTTTTGTGAGATTAGCCCCGTTTCCCCTATTTCTACTTTATCATATATTTCTTAGCATGTTTATGTTGCGTTGGTTCAGTTGGTTTGGGTTCGGAGTGGTCGTGGTGAGAATAGAGGCACTTAGCCTCTTAAATTAGCTTAATAGTTGAAAAAGTCAACTGGGAGTTGACTTATTTGTAAACGACCTCAGAATGCGGATTTTATGGCTCGGATAACTTCTTTAGGTTATTTAGGACTTAGGGGTTTTTTCAGAATGAAGTTTCGATGTCCGGTGTAGAATTAGGCTTGAATTGGCGAAAGTTAGTTTTTGGCGGTTTCCGGTCGGCAGTGGAAAATAGGTTATTGGGGTCAGAATGGAATTCCGATAGTTGCAGCAGGTTCATAATGTCATTTTGGATATGTGTGCAATTTTTCAGGTCAATCAGATGTGTTTTGGTTGGTTTCGGCATCATTGGCAAAATTTAGAAGTTTCAAAGTTCATAGGCTTGAATTTGATGTAATTTTGATTTTTTCGTGTTGTTTTTGGTGTTTCAAAGGCTCGACTAAGTTTGAGTAAGATTATGGATTGTGGTGTCTTGTTTGGTTGAGGTCCCGAGGGTCTTAGGTGTGTTTTGACAGGTTAACGGATCAAGTTTGGATGTTGGAAGTTGCAAATTCTGCTGGTGTTCTGTTCTGGTGTCCTTTTATGCGATCGCATGGGTAAGAATGCGATCTCATAGGCTTTTTGGGGGCAGCATGGGTTATTATGCAGTGCGATCGCGTGGGTGGAGGCCTCGATCGCGTAGAGTGGGTCCCGTGTGCAGTGCGATCGCGTAGGTGAGATCCGCGATCACATAGGGTGTTCTGAGGCACGTGAGGGGATGGGTGTTTGAGCTATGTGAACGCATTGAATGGGCTGGTATGTGCATCGCGAACGCATCACGGGGAATGCGATCACACTGAGGAAAATAAATGGCTGGGCAGAATGTTTTATAGGCCATTTTTGCGAGATTAGCTAATTTCTTTCCTCCATTTTTGAACGAGTTGAGAGCTATTTGAGAGGGATTTGAAGGGGAAATCAAGGGAATCACTTGGAGGTAAGGTTTTCAACTTCATAGCTCGTTTATATGTCGTTTTCTAAGTAATTAAGCCAGAAAATTGTTGGAACTAAACCCAAATTTGGGGAAGAAGGTGCATGGAAATTGGGATTTTCTTTTGAGGATTTGAGCGGGCAATTGTGGTCCAATTTTAGTGTTCTTGGTATGTATAGAATTGGGGAGGACGAGGATTCTAGTGATGTAAATTTTATCAAATTCCGAGACGTGGGACCGGGGCTCGGGTTTGGCCGAATTTCGAGATTTTTGTATAAATTGATAGTTTTCAATTGGGTTGTGTTCCTTTAGCATATATTGATGATGTTAAACTGGTTTTGGTTAGATTCGGAGCAATCGGAAGCCAATTTGAGGGGTAAGAGAATCGCATACTAGTATTGTGGCCCGGTATAGGTAAGTAATGGTTATAAATCTTGTCCTGAGGGTATGAAACCCCGAACTTCATAATTCCCACTGTTTTTAGAATGGCGCACATGTCGGATGACGAGTATGTGGCGCGCACTGATTTTTGGATTGGACTTGGTCCTCTCCGCGGCAACTATTGAGTTGCGTATTTTACTCTAAATCATATGTTAAATTGTGTTCTAAAGACTATTGCTATATTTTGGCTATAAGCCATGCTTGGGGCCTCGTGCCGACTTGTTTAGACCCCTTTGGGGGCTTTTTACTGCTATTTCTTCACTGTTGATACATGATTTACACTCAGTCATATTGTGATTTCTGTTTTCGAAACTCACCCTTGCTTACACTATTTTAAGATATAAAATGATGTTTTGGGTCGAGTACCCCATTTAACTGGTACGCCCGAGGGGCTTTTGAGAGATTCTGACTGAGTGAGGCCGAGGGCCTGATTATGAGGATATGATACGCCACGAGGTGGCTGGATATTAGCGCTTGGGCTGAAGGAGCCCCTACGGAGTCTGTACACACCCCTAGTGAGCGCAGGTACCTACTGAGTGTTGGGTGCTGAGTGATGAGTGATGAGTGATTGGGAGGCATGAGTTTGACAGTGAGGTTTCTCGAGGGGCTGATACTGAGTGGCAGTGAGGTGTTGACTGATGTTCTGCCCGAGGGGCGATTTATGATTCATGTTTTTGCCCGAGGGGCTACTTATGATTTATTTCATTTTTTTACACTAAATCTTTCGGTTATTTTTAAATTCTGAAATTGTTGAAAGCACATTTTTCAAAGGATTTCTATGAAGTTGGTTTTAAGGCATGATGATTTCATATATCTATGTATATACTGTTGGAAAGAAAGACTGTGCATATTGTGAATTGATGATACTGATTTTTATGTGTTTCTTGCTGCTTAGACTTGATTTATTTTCATTACTACTGAGTTGGAGTACTCACATTACTCCCTGCACCCTGTGTGCTGATCCAGGTGCAGATACCGAGCGTTAGCCACCTATTCCGTGCGGAGCCGGAGTTCGGGATATAAAGGTAGCTGTTCAACGTCCGCAGCATCTCTGTTATCCCTTCTTTTTTTGTACCTAGCTATTCGTTTGGAGGTTTTGTATTATAATAGTATACCTTTTGGCACATTTTTCTTAGATGCTCATGACATGTTGATTCTGGGTTTTGGGGTTTGGTTGGAATGTTTAACTGTTTATTTTGTCTAATGAATTCAGTAATTTTATATACTTTATGAAATGCTTGGAAATGAGTTGGGATTTTTGGAAAGAAACTGTAGTTGTGTGAATTTGCTAGCCTAGTTCCACGATAGGCGCCATCATAGCCGGTTTAGGATTTGGGGTCGTGACATAAGCTGGGAGGTAGAGCAAGCTCATAAGCAACCTCCCCAAATCGCCCCAACACCTTGAATGGGCCTATAAACCTTGGGCTCAACTTGCCCTTTTTCCCGAACCTCATAATACCCTTCATCGGTGAGACTTTCAACAGAACCTTCTCGCCGACCATGAACGATACATCACGCGCCTTCTGGAGCTAAGAACGGATCTTTATTCACTTTAAGTGATAAAAAAAATCATTGGTGTACTCAATGGGTGTGCTTTGTCCATATAACAGTATTTTAAGACCTTTTTTGTATAGGCAAATTGGTGGATTAAGATTCCGTGTGCTAAATATTCAATTTGCAGACCAAGATAAAGTTTTATCTTTCCAAGATGTTTCATCACAATTTCTTTCTTAAGATATTCAATTGCCTTTAGGAGTTCTTCTGGAGTTCCAACAAGATTTATGTGACCAACATAAGCAGCAAGTATAACAAATTTTATGACATTTTTATTATAAAAAAATACATGGACAAATAATAACACTTACGTAATCTTCTTCCAACAAATATTTAATGAGGCGATCATACCACATGCGCCCAGATTCCTTTAAACTATACAAAGACCTTTGTAATCTGATTGAATGCATCTCTCGAGACTGAAATATATGCTTCAGGCATTTTAAATCCTTCAGGCATCTTCATATAGAATTAATCAAATGAGTCATATAGGTTATGACTTACATTTAAATGGCATGACATCTTCACGTGTCTGGACTACAAGTCCGATCCTCACAATCTTTTACAATATTGCGCCACTATATTGTATCATATATATCGTCGACGATCATTGCATATCGGTTCGCATGTGACATAACTTGTTGAGATCGCATTACTTTCTTTATTTTCAGGTACCTGAACTTCTTCTGGAGTTTCATGAAATGTTATTTCGTGGGCTCTTCTAGAGCTTATTTCTTCCTTATTATGATCATTTTGATTATTTGATCCTACCCTTTCCAAGGATTTTTAACTTTGGAACCGATCGGTCTACTACGCTTCAGGCGTGCAGTAAACTCAATCCTTTAGGGACTTTAATTTTAATAAGAGCATTTGCAGCTGAAATATGATATTTAATTTTTGTCACGCCCCGAAATCCCACCTTTGGGTCGTGATGGCGTCTAACGTTGAACCCGCTAGACAAGCCAACGTGTACAGTTAAACTAACATGATAATATCGAAATAACAGGATAAGCTAAAAACAGTTCACAACTTAACAACGGAAATAGATAAAGTTTTCAAAGCTAAGCAAAGACAACATAATGCAGCATCGCAATAATTTCCCAAAACCTGGAGTCACAAACTCACGAACTGTCTATAGGAGTGCTAAATACAAAGTCTGAAAGGAAATACATGACTGTCTGTGAGAACTAGAGGAAAAACAAGACGGAAATGAAGAACTAGGAATAGGAGAGACGCTAAGGCCCACGGACACCAGCGGGTATACCTTGAAGCCTCTATGGTGAACTGAAGGAGACTCCCTCAATGCTGTCTACCGGGTCCGAGTGCGGGATCTGCACAATAATAAGATGTGCAGTGTAGCATCAGTACAACCGACCCCATGTATTGAGTAAGTGCCGAGCCTAACCTCGGCGAAGTAGTGACGAGGCTAGGACACGACAACGAAATGTACCTGTGCAGTTCAATAGTATAGTAGAAACTAAACAAGAATACAATTACGGGGAAGAACATGTTGGGGGTAAGAGATAGCAAATACTGAAATAACGAAAACAAAAAAAAACAGTCTAAAATATCCGAAAATAATAACGGGTATTCACAACACAAATTAAAACAGTGAAAAGAAACGGCACGACATGTCCCCTCGTGCATAATAATATAAAGTATGGCACGGAATGTCCCTTCGTGCATAAACAACATAAACATGGCACGAAAATGTCCCCTTGTGAATAAAACATAACAATCACAACACGAAATGTCCCCTCGTGCATAAAATATCACAATCACGGCACGGAATGTCCTCTCGTGCATAAAACATCACAATCACGGCACAGAATGTCCCCTCGTGCATAAAACATCACAATCACGGCACAGAATGTCCCCTCGTGCATAACAATATAAAATACGACACGGCATCACCCTTCGTGCTTTTACACTCTTCCTCACCAAAACAATGACAATATCTATGGCAAGGAATACATCATAGTGGAAATACAATTCAAAATCACCCGGCAAGGGGAAAGTATCAATCAATATCGTAACGATTGCCCGTCAAGGGTCTCAGCTATAACCAATCATTTCAAATACATCCTTTACAATTGGGTTCTCAATCGAACCAATACATCATGAGTTCATCAACCAAGGTTTTCAACATTAATCAACTTCCAAGATGAGACAATTGCATATTATAACGAACATGGAAGTAATAATAAAGTTTTTATCAAAAATAGACTCACGGGCATACTTGACACACAATGCATAGGTACTCGTCACCTCACCTATGCATTGAACATGATAAACACTTAAAACATAGCATACAATACCTATTCTCTCACCAAAGTTAGGCAAGACACCGCCTTTACTTTTGAATTCAACTCCGGAACAACAATATCTAGACATAATTAACTTAAGTATATCAATAATGACTCAAAAAAAGTCTACCCCATAGCCTAATTATCCATTTCTTAGCATTCTTCCAAAAATACCAAAATCCGACCCCAGACCCGGTCCCTTGGATTTCAATAATTCTCGAAGGGGATACTCACTCAAAGCCTAAGGATCATTAATATACGATTCTTACTTTGATTTCATGGCAAATTCACAGAAAATTCTCAAATGGTTACAAGTTCTAGGTTATTACCCAAATTCTTGATTTTTGCGCTAATTTATGTAGTTTGTAAAGCTAGAATCCATGCATGAAGCTAATTTTTGAGTAGAGTTCACTTACCTTAGAAGACCAGGTCGTTAGCCCTTAACAATGGAGGAAAATCTCCCAAGGAAGAAGAAAGAAATGAGAAAAATGGGTTTGAAACCCGTATATAAAACACACTGCCTGCACAGTGATTCCGCACCTGCGGCTCGGGGACCGCAGGAGCGGTCCTGCACCTGCGAGGAAAATCTCGCGCCTGTGAAAATGGGCTGGGGAGCCTGGGCCTGCGCCTGCGGAGTGGAGACTGCACTTGCGGCTCTGCTCCTGCGGAATCTTTTCCGCACCCGCGATAATTGGCCAGACCATTGGGTAATCGCACCTGCGATGCTGGGGACCGCAGGAGCGGTCCCGCACCTGCGACTGGGCAAACGCACCAGCGGTCACACCAGAACATGTGCACCAGCAACTATGTTTGCTTGTTTTTAGCCCCGTTAGGTGCCTGGAAGGCACCTGGGCCCACCTGAGCCCTAGTCCAAATATACCAACGAGTCCCAAATCATAACACGAACTCGCTCGAGCCTTCGGAACACCCAAACACGCTAAAACTCAAAATCACACCCCTCAACCCCAAGAACCAAAATTAGGAACTTTAAGTTTTCTAGACTTCGCTAACAACGTGCCGAACTGACCTATACTACTCGGAATGACACCAAATATACACAAGATTTCCAAAATCATCCTACGAACTTATTCGACTAATTAAACCACTAAAATAACATCAAAACGAGGAATTAAACCTCAAAACTCATAGAATTTTCTTATAACTTCATAAAGCTCAAACATTCCAATTTCGATCCGAACCACGTCATTTCAAGTCCGTTTTACACCAAATTTCACAGATAACTCGCATAACATATATTAAACCTGTTCCAGGCTCCGAAAGCATAATATGGGCCCGGTAACGCAGATTTCACCTCAAAGTTCATTTTCAAAAGTCTTTCTTATTTTCAGAAAACAATTTTCTTTAAAAATTCATTTATCGGGCTTGGGACCTCGGAATTCGATTCCAGGCATACACCTAGGTCCCATATTTTCCTACGGACCCTCCGGGACCGTCTAATCACGGGTCCGAGTCCTTTTACCAAAAATGTTGACCAAAGTCAACTTTATTTTATTAATTATCATAAATTCAACAGTTCAACACATTTCCACATAAAGACTTCCCGGCTACGTGCTCGGGCTATGCACGCACAATGAGGTGAGATTAACAGAGGCTTTTGGGGCCTCGGAACACAGTTTCTACTAAATTACACAAGATGACCTTTTGGGTCAACAGAATCTCCACCTCTAAAATAACCGTTCGTCCTCGAACGAACATAGAAAAGTACCTGAATCGGGGAAAAGGTGGGGATAACGGCTCCACATATCAGGATTGGACTCCCAAGTAGCTGTCTCAACAGGCTGACCTCTTTACTACACATGAACCGAAGGATAACTCTTCGATTTCAACTGTCACACCTACCAATCTAATATGGCTACTGGCTCTTCCTCATAAGACAGATCCTTGTCCAACTGGACACCACTGAAGTCAAGAACATGAGATGGGTCTACAATTTACCTCCGGAGCATAGACACGTGAAATACTGGGTGCACAACTGACAAACTAGGTGGCAAGGCAAGTCCGTAGGCCAACTCTCCTACCTTGTCTAGAATCTCAAATGGACCAATGTACCTAGGGCTCAACTTGCCCTTCTTTCCGAATCTCATCACGCCTTTCATGGGTGACACCCGAAGAAATACCCGATCGCCTATCATAAATGCCAAATCTCGAACTTTGCAATCCGCATAACTCTTCTGCCTGGACTGAGCTGTACGAAGTCTATCCTGAATGATCTTGACCTTGTCCAAGGCATCCTGGACTAACTCAGAACCCAACAATCTAGCCTCTTCCGGCTCGAACCATCCGACTGGAGACCGACACCGTCTACCATACAACGCCTCATACGGAGCCATCTGAATGCTCGACTGATAGCTGTTGTTGTAGGCAAACTCAGCTAAAGGCAAGAACTGGTCCCATGGACCACCAAAGTCAATAACACAAGCTCGCAACATATCCTCCAAAATCTGAATAGTATGCTCGGACTGCCCGTCCGTCTGAGGGTGAAATGCAGTGCTCAAATCGATCTGGATGCCCAACTCTCGCTGAAATACTCTCCATAAATGGGAGGTAAACTTAGTACCTCGGTCTGATATAATGGATATGGGCACACCATGCAGTCTAACAATCTCTGTCATATAGATCCTTGCCAACTTCTCTGCTGAATACGAAACTGATACTGGAATGAAGTGCGCTGACTTGGTCACCCTATCCACAATGACCCATACTGCATCAAACATCCTCTGAGTCCGTGGGAGTCCAACTACAAAGTCCATGGTGATACGCTCCCACTTCCACTCGGGAAGCTGAATCTGCTTCATCAAAACACCGGGTCTCTGGCGCTCGTACTTAACCTGCTGACAATTCAAGCACCGAGCTACATAAGCTACAATATCCTTCTTCATTCTACGCCACCAATAATGCTGCCGCAAGTCCTGGTACATCTTTGCGGTGCCCGGATGAATGGAATATCGGGAACTGTGGGCCTCCTATAGTATCAACTCACGAATACCATCAACATCAGGTACACAAATCTGTCCTTGCATCCTCAAAACTCCCTCAACATCAACTGTAAACTTCTTGGCATCTCCGTGCCTGTCTCTATCTCTAAGAACACATAAATAGCGATCATCATACTGCCTGGCCCGAATACGGTCATACAAAGAAGAACGGGCTACGGTATGGTCCAGAACACTGCCAATCTCAGAAACCTCCAATATCACAAATCGGTTGGCTAATGCCTGAACATCCAAAGCAAGAGGTCGCTCTCTGACTGATAAATAGGCAAGACTACCATACTAGCTGACTTCCGGCTCAAAGCATCGGCCACCACATTGGCCTTCCCCGGATGATAAAGAATGGTAATATCATAAGCCTTCAGCAACTCTAGCCATCTCCTCTTTCTCATGTTCAACTCCTTCTGTTTAAACAAATACTGTAAGCTCTTATGATCCGTGAACACCTCACATGGCACACCATACAAGTAATACCTCCAAATCTTCAATGCATGCACAATAGCAGCTAACTCCAAGTCATGAACTGGATAGATCTTCTCATGAAACTTCAACTGACGAGAAGCATAGGCTATAACCTTGTCATCCTGCATCAATACTGCACCAAGCCCAACCCGTGAAGCATCACAATACATGGTATACGATCCTGAACTTGTGGGAAAAATCAACATTGGTGCCATGGTCAAGGCTGTCTTGAGCTTCTGAAAGCTTGCCTCGCACTCATCAGACCACCTGAACTGGGCACTCTTCTGAGTCAATCTGGTCATCGGGGATGCAATGGATGAAAAGCCCTACACAAACCGGCGATAATAACCTGCTAAGCCTAAGAAACTCCGGATCTCTGTAGCTAAGGTGGGTCTAGGCCAATCTATGACTGCTGAAATCTTCTTAGGATCGACCTGAACACCCTCTAACGATACTACATGGCCTAGAAATGCAACCGAACTCAACCAAAACTCACACTTGGAGAATTTGGCATACAACTGACTATCCCTCAAGGTCTGGAGGATGACTCTAAGGTGCTGCTCATGCTCCTCTCGGCTGTGAGAATATATCAAAATATCATCAATGAAAACAATCACAAATGAGTCCAAATAAGGCCTGAACACTTGATGCATCAACTCCATAAAAGCAGTAGGGGCATTCGTCAGTCCAAATGACATCACCAAGAACTCATAATGCCCATAACGAGTGCGAAAAGCTATCTTAAGGACATCTGACGCCCTAATCCTCAGCTGATGGTAACCAGATCTCAAGTCAATCTTGGAAAACACTGAAGCACCATGAAGCTGGTCGAATAAATCATCAATCCTCGGCAATGGATACTTGTTCTTAGTAGTAACCTTATTCAACTGCCGGTAGTCAATACACATCCTCATCGATCCATCCTTCTTCTTGACAAACAATATTGGAGCACCCCAAGGATAGACACTAGGCCTAATGAAGCCTTTATCCGACAAATCCTGCAACTGATCTTTCAACTCCTTCAAATCTAGCGGGGCCATACGATACGGCGGAGTAGAAATAGGCTGGGTGCCCTGAGCTAACTCAATACAAAAATCAATATCCCTGTCGGGTGGCATACCCGGCAGGTCAGCAGGGAAAACCTCTGGAAACTCACGAACCACGGGCACCGACTCCAAGGAAGGAACCTCGGCGCTAGAATCACGAACATAGGCTAGATAGGCCAAACAACCCTTCACGACCATGCGCTGAGCCTTCATATAAGAAATAACTCTACCAAAAGAATGACTAGGAGTTTCCTTCCACTCCAAACGAGGCACCCTTGGCAAAGACAAGGTCACTATCTTGGCATGACAGTCCAGGATAGCATAATAGGGGGATAGCCAATCCATCCCAAATATAACATCGAAGTCAACCATATCCAGAAGCAAAAGATCAACCTGAGTCTCCAGACCACCCATGACTACTAAGCAAGCACGGTAGACTTGATCTACCACTATAGAATCACCCGCCGGTGTAGAAACATGCACAACAGTACTCAAGGAATCACGGGGCATACTCAAATAAGGGGAAAAAATATGAAGAAACATAGGAGAATGTAGAACCCTGATCAAATAACACCGAAGCCTCTCGGCTGTAAACTAAAACTGTACCTGTAATAACTGCATCAGAAGCCTCGGCATCAGGCCCGGCAGGAAAAAGCATAGCACCGGGGTTGAGCCCCTCAAATCTGATCATCTCTGGGTCGACCTACTGCGGCCTGACCTCTACCTCTCGTGGCATGTCCTCCACCTCTATGAGTGTGACCTCTACCTCTAGCACCCCGATCGCCACCCCTATCTAACTGAGGGGGTGGGGGTGAGCCTAATGCGGGAACCATGGCACGGGAACTCTGATACTGAGAACCACCCGGACATCGAGGGAAAAATTTGGAAATATGCCCAAATCCACCGCAAGAATAACACGGCCTCAGCTGATATGGCTGGGGACTCTGGAACTGTCCCTGACGACCCTGATAACCACCCTGGAAACTCTGAAGCGGCAGTGTACTGATAGGTGCTGGTGGTGCACTGTGAGCTACCTGAAGTGCCGACTGATAGGGTCGGGGAGGATGACCTCTGCCTGAAGAATCCCTGCCCCCAGATGAGGCTCCACTGAAACGACCGGAATGACGGGGCCTCTTGTCAGCCCCCGGACCACCACCCTGTGACATAATCATCTCAATCCTCCTGGCCACATTGGACGCATCCTGGAATGAAATATCAGTACCTGACTCTCTAGCCATCTGAAGTCTGATAGGCTGGGCCAATCCCTCAATAAATCTCCGAACCATCTCCCGATCAGTGGGAAGTATCATAAGAGCATGTCAGGGTAGAGTGATGAACCTGGGCTCGTACTGAGTGACTGTCATATATCACTGCTGGAGACGCTCAAACTGCCTCCGAAAGTCCTCTCTCTGAGTAATGGGAAGGAACTTGCCCAAAAATACCTCTGAGAACTGAGTCCAAGTCAAAGGTGCAGGCCCAACTGGGGCTAGGAAATAGTCTCTCCACCAACTCTTGGCTGCGCCAGCTAACCGAAAAGTAGCAAAGTCAACTCCGTTGGACTCCACTATGCCCATGTTCTGAAGAACCTCATAGTAGCTGTCCAAATAATCCTGAGGATCCTCTAATGGTGAACCCATAAAAGTATCAGTGAATAACTTAGTGAACCTGTCCAGTCTCCACAAAGCATCCGCTGACATAGCTGCTCCCTCTGCTACCGGCGCTGCAATACCCAGCTGAGCCACTCCGACTGGCTGAGGTGCCGGAGTCTGAAACTGTGGAGCTAGCTGCTGTGGCATGTGAGTGGCAGGAGTCTGGGTACCTCCCTCAGCCTGAGAGACGGCTGATGCAATAGGAAGAAGACCCGGATGTGTTACACTCTCCATGAGTCCGACTAGACGGACAAGAGCGTCCTGAAGCACTGGGGTAGCTATGAACCCATATGGGACCTGAGCTGGTCCAATTGGGACTGCCGGAACTGGGACCTCCTTGTCAGACTCGACCTGAGGGTCCTCCACTGGGGCTTCTGCTCTAGGCTGAGCCCGGCCCCAGCCTCTAGCACGGCCTCGTCCTCGACCTCGACCCCTCGTAGGAGCTGTAGCAGGAGTGTCGGGACGCTGAGCGGAACCAAGGGAAGCACGCGTCCTCGCCATCTGCGAGAGAATAGAATAGAAACTCATCAGTACTCAGAATTCATATCGTACGACAGAGATGAAAAGAAATGTGGAGTCATCCTAACTTTGCAGCCTCTGGGGGATAAATACAGACGTCTCTGTACCGATCCCTCAGACTCTACCAAGTTTGTCCGTGAGTTATGAGACCTAAGCAACCTAGAGCTCTGATACCAACTTGTCACGCCCCGAAATCCCACCTTTGGGCCGTGATGGCCTCTAACGTTCAACCCGCTAGACAAGCCAACATGTACACTTAAACTAACATGATAATACCGAAATAACAGGATAAGCTAAAAACAGTTCACAACTTAACAACGAAAATAGATAAAGTTTTCAAAGCTAAGTAAAGACAACATAATACAGCGTCGCAATAATTTTCAAAAACCTGGAGTCACAAACTCACAAACTGTCTATAGGAGTGCTAAATACAAAGTCTGAAAGGAAATACACGACTGTCTCTGAGAACTAGAGGAAAAACAACACAAAAATGAAGAACTACGGATATGAGAGACTCCAAGGCCCACGAACGCCAGCGGGTATACCTTGAAGCCTCTATGGTGAACTGAAGGAGACTCCCTCAACGCTGTCCACCGGGTCCGAGTGTGGGATCTGCACAACAATAAGATGTGCACTGTAGAATCAGTACAACCGACCCCATGTACTGAGTAAGTGCCGAGCCTAACCTCGGCGAAGTAGTGACGAAGCTAGGACACGACAATAAAATGTACCTGTGCAGTTCAATAGTATAGTAGAAACTAAACAAGAATACAATTACGGGGAAGAACATGTTGGGGCTAAGAGGTAGCAAATACTGAAATGACGGAAACGAAAACCATAGTCTAAAATATCCGAAAATAATAATGGGTATTGACAACACAAATTAAAACAGTGAAAAGAAACGGCACGACATGTCCCCTCGTGCATAATAATATAAAATATGGCACGGAATGTCCCTTCGTGCATAAACAACATAAACATGGCACGGAAATGTCCCCTCGTGAATAAAACATAACAATCACGGCACGGAATGTCCCCTCGTGCATAAAACATCACAATCAGGCACAGAATGTCCCCTTGTGCATACAATATCATAATCACGGCACGGAATGTCCCCTCGTGCATAAACCATCACAATCACATCATGGAATTTCCCCTCGTGCATAAAACATCACAATCACGGCACGGAATGTCCCCTCGTGCATAACAGTATAAAATACGACACGACATCACCCTTCGTGCTTTTACACTCTTCCTCACCAAAACAATGACAATATCAATGGCAAGGAATACATCATAGTGGAAATACAATTCAAAATCACCCGGCAAGGGGAAAGTATCAGTCAATATCATAACGATTGCCCGTCAAGGGTCTCAGCTATAACCAATCATTTCAAATACATCCTTTACAATTGGGTTCTCAATCGAACCAATACATCATGAGTTCCCAACAAGGGTTTTCAACATTAATCGACTTCCAAGCAGAGACAATCGCATATTATAACGAACATGGAAGTAATAATAAGGTTTTTATCGAAAATAGACTCACGAGCATGCTTGACACGCAATGCATAGGTACTCGTCACCTCACCTATGCATTGAATATGATAAACACTTAACACATAGCATACAATACCTATTCCCTCATCAAAGTTAGGCAAGACACTTACCTCGGGTCCAAAAATAGCATTCAAGCCTCTAACACTGCCTTTCCTTCTGAATTCAACTCCGGAACAACAATATCTAGACATAATTAACTTAAGTATATCAATAATGACTCAAAAAAATCGAACCCATAGCCTAATTATCCAGTTCATAGCATTCTTCCAAAATACCAAAATCCGACCCCGGGCCCGCTCGCTCGGATTCCAATAATTCTCGAAGGGGACACTCACCCAAAGCCTAAGGATCATTAATATACGATTATTACTTGATTTCATGGCCAACTCACAGAAAATTCTCAAATGGTTACAAGTTCTAGGTTATTACCCAAATTCTTAATTTTTGCACTAATTTATGTAGTTAATCAAGCTAGAATCCATGCATGAAGCTAATTTTTTAGTAGAGTTCACTTACCTTAGAAGGCCAGGTCGTTAGCCCTTAACAATGGAGGAAAATCACCCAAGGAAGAAGAAAGAAATTAGAAAAATGGGTTTGAAACCCGTATATAAAACACACTACCTGCAAAGTGATTCCGCACCTGCCGCTCGGGGACCGCAGGAGCAGTCCCGCACCTGCGAGGAAAATCTCACACCTTCGGAAATGGGCTGGGGAGCGTGGGACCGCACCTGTGGAGTGGAGACCGCACCTCGACTCTGCTCCTGCGGAATATTTTCCGCACCCGCGATAATTGGCCAGGACATTGGGTAATCGCATCTGCGATGCTGCGGTCCCGCACCTGCGACTGGGCAACCGCACCTGCGGTCAAACCAGAAATGGTGCACCAGCAACTATGTTCTCTGGTTTTTAGCCCCGTTAGGTGCCCGGAAGGCACCTGGGCCCACCCGAGCCCTAGTTCAAATATACCAACGAGTCCCAAATCATAACACGAACTCGCTCAAGCCTTCGGAACACCCAAAAGACGCTAAAACTCAAAATCACACCCCCAAAACCCAAGAACCAAACTTAGGAACTTTAAGTTTTCTAGACTCCGCTAACAACGTGCCGAACTGACCTATACAACTCAGAATGACACCAAATATACGCACGACTTCCAAAATCATCCTACGAACTTATTCGACTAATTATACCACTAAAATAACATCAAAACAAGGAATTAAACCTCAAACTCATAGAATTTTCTTAAAACTTCATAAAGCTCAAACATTCCAATTTCTATTCGTACCACGTCATTTCAAGTCCGCTTTACACCAAATTTCACAGATAACTCGCATAATATATATTAAACCTGTTCCGGGCTCCGGAACCATAATACGGGCCCGATAACGCAGATTTCACCTCAAAGTTCATTTTCAAAAGTCTTTCTTATTTTCAGAAAATAATTTTCTTTAAAAATTCATTTCTCGGGCTTGGGACCTCAGAATTCGATTCCGGGCATACTCCCAGGTCCCATATTTTCCTACGGACTCTCTGGAACCGTCAAATCACGGGTCCAGGTTCGTTTACCAAAAATATTGACCAAAGTCAACTTTATTCCATTAATTATCATAAATTCAACAGTTCAACACATTTCCACATAAAGACTTCCCGGCTACGCGCTCGGGATGTGCACGCACAACGAGGTGAGATTAACGGAGGCTTTCGGGACCTCGGAACACAGTTTTTACTAAATGACACAAGATGACCTTTTGGGTCATCACAATTTTTGATCAGCCAATGCTTCTAGCATTTGACTTGAATTATCTTCTGAGTGAGGATCATACTAATGATAATTCGATTCATATAACATATTTTTCAACTACTTATTCCATTCCCCTAATGTTAGAAAAACTAATATATATCCTAAATCTTATTTGGGAAACCTATGTTTGTGCTTTGTGGTAGAGAAATTAATCATATACCACGCATCAAAAGTTATTAGATAGTAAAAATATTTTGTTTTTGATCCTAAACCAATTGTAAGGGAAGGACTTATCATATATTGTTGGTCTGATGCATACAAGTGTTGTTGTATGCAATTTAGAAAAATCTTAGACCAACACGTGAAGCTTTGTTCTCATAAGCAATAGTTTAGCCATTAATATGAGGTATTCAATGCTAAACCAGCTTGGATATAAACCAGCATTATCAAGATGAACTGTCCTGATTTCATAATCTGAAAATTATGCTCTTAATTGGGAAAAGCAATTTCAAATGCCAAACTGTAGGTTGGCAATAATCACACATGTAACCATCTCATATATGCATCTATAAAAGGTTCACATGATAGGTTAATGGACCCATATTCACCTTTTCTATATTTCATATTAGGCGTCTTAGTCCCAACTTTAGCTAGTATAATCAATTTATTATGAGAACAAGCAATATAGGAGAATTTTTGAAGAATCTTCTAGTTCTTCAGTATATGTTTATCTGAATTCTCAAATAGCTCATTTAAAAATGGCAAATGAAAACTTCAATTTTGTCTTAGCTTGTGCTATCTCTTAGTAAATTTCTGGTTTACTATGGCATAAACTTATGCATTAGTAAACTTCTGATTTACTGTGGCTACTTTTGTATCAAGGAATTTTTGATTTACTGTAGCTATTTTTGCATCAGTAAAACTTCTTATGTGCTGTGATTGCTTTTTCATTAGTAAACTTCTGGTTTACTATGATACATAAAATAGTACAAATTGAAGAATAAGGTGGGTCACTTATTACATACATATTATATTACTCCCTATGATTGTGGAAACATGAAGATTTTCAATCTTCCAATCATTTGTAGTCTCAATATGATAGTCATTTGTATTAGTAAACTTCAGGTTTAGTACAACATATATTTTGACCATAATCATATAATATGAATGTCATATTTGTATATAAGCTCTCCGACAACCTTCATTTATTATCCACAATCTAATATTTATCAGACACCACTGGTGTCACGTGTCTTCTAGACAAACAATTAGCTCTTCAGGAATTGTTGATACATTTTGTACTATCAAATATTGTTCAGACACTTCTGGTATCATGGAGAAAATCATAATCAAATAAACAATATAAAATAATTGCTTAAGCACAAAAGAACAACTCTTCGTAATATTTTCCTACTTCAGGAGGAAATTTCAATTGTGTTACTTCTTCAGGAGAAAATTTAAAATATAAAATATTGAGTATATATTCACTCTTCTGGAGGTGAATTGTAATATATTTACATCAAAAGTGCGTTCATATTTACGAGCTTTATTAATATTGTCACGTTCACTTCAGGGAATGGATTAATATTTATCAAAAAATTTCATCCTTCAGGGAATGGAGCATAATTATCTGAACGTGCATTAACCACATCACATTATGATGCTTCGAACCTTTTTTAAGATATTTTCTACTTCAGGAGAAAATCGAGGCATGTACGTAACATGGAGAATTTTTCTCTAACTTATCTTCAATTGTAACCATAACAAGCCTAAATTATCACTTATGGTGGTCATAGGCATGTATCACTTCTGGTGGTTAACAAAATTTAGTTACAATGAGATATACGAAACATAACCACTTCTGGTGGTTATATATTTCTTGCAAACTCTGCTAGAGTTTAAGGTTGATCTAACAATGTTATCCACTTTATAATTCTTTATTAAGATAATTAGGATAAAAATAAATACCAAAATAGATACTGTATATGTAGCATATAACCAAGCAAGCGATGATAAAGATATTAAACCAAAAATAAGCAAAAGGCTCAAATTACTTTACACAAATTTGGTCACTCCAGACGTAAGTGATATCCACATCACTACCGCCGAGAAGAAAAGCTCGCAACCTCAAGGATACAATCTGCCTTATGATGCTTGGAATGAACAATATCTAACCACGGACGTAAGAGCGTCTCCTTACATCGCAGATGAACACTGGAATAGAAAGCAAATTCGAAGTAAGTGCTCAAAATGGCAGAGTCTCATGCTAATAACATGTTATAAAATAAAGACTGTAAAGTAAATAAACCGAAGACAAGTATAGAGAGAGAGTGCTATATTATTCAACTTTCAAATTGATGTACATAATGAAATGAAATATCCTCTATTTGTAGAAAAAATGAAGTTGATGTGTAAGATGCTTGTAAGCTGCTACTGTAAGTTGCTGTGTATGCTCAGGGGTGGATCTATGTAGGGGAGAGGGGGTGGTACGCCACCTGGTCGCTTGGATAGAATTATATTTATGTATTAATATTTCACGAACAAAAGATATATAAATAAAACAGTGGCACCCTCAGTAACAATGTGACTGCAGGTGCCATGGTGAAAGTCCTGACTTTCCAGATACAAGACCCAGGATCGCTAGCTTCACTCAATGTAGTTCCATTTTACCTTTCCTCTACTTGGTCCTTTTTTCCCTTCTCTTTTTCTTATTTTCTTTATCTTTGTATTTTCTCTCTTTATAAAATCCCATTTTTTTATTTACTTAAATTATAAAATAAAATTTGCTTCTGTTTTCTCTTTCTACATCTCAAAAAATTTATTTTAATATGATTTAATTATTATTTTAAATTCATCTAATGTTATTTCTCCTTGATTTCAAATAAATGACCAAATATTTTTCCTCAGTACAATTCAATATTACTTTTCCTCTACTTGTTCCATTTTTCCATTCTCTATTGTTTTAATTTTTTGTTTTCTAATTTTCTTTCATTTTTTGTATTTTCTCTCTTTATACAACCCTATTTCTTATTGTTTATTTAAATTATAAAATTAGATTTGCTTCTGTTTTCTTTTTCTACATCTCAAATTTTTTATTTGAATCTGATTTTAATTTTAATTTTTATCCATTTAGTGTTATTTTTTCTTGATTTCAAATACATGCCTAAATATTCTTTGTTTGCTTATCACATATTTATATGCACTAAAAATCGTATAAAGCGAACCGAATTCATTTAAAATGGGCCGAACCGAACCGAACCGAACCGAATTAATTCAAAACGGAGGGAACCGACCAAATGTATACCCTATTTAACCTTCTCAACCAGTGGTAAGTTTGCATTAAATATAGTGGCACCCGTGGTCATCAAATCCTGGATCCGTCTCTATGTATGCTGCTTGTAAGTTGCTTGTAAGATGCTATTGCAAGCTGTTGTGTAAGCTGCTTGTAAGTTGCTTGTAAGCTGCTACTGAATCAGATATAAATAATCTTCTACAGAGGGCATTTATCCATAACGGAGTACCAAAATAATAAACTTTTTCAGGAGGCTTAATACCAACAGAGTACTAAATAGATAAACATATTTATGGCGGAGTTCTATATGAATAAGCTTATAACAAAGTATTAAATGAACATCCATAACATAATACATATTTATAACAGCTACGAACTATAAAATTAGTCTCATTTTTTTTATACACCTCAATTCAACCAATTAATTGCGTCTTTGGTCATATAAATAATGTCACATATATGGTAATTTATTTATTCCAATTATGTAGTTCTTCTCACTTCTTCTAATATATTATAATCACGCATATTATTTATCGACTTCATTTTTTTTATTTTCTTTATGTGCAATAGCTGTTTGTTCCTATTTGTATATTTTCTTTTTTTTTTTAGGTAAAAATTATATAAATAAAAAATAAATTGACTGAAACTCCAATATTTTAGCAAGATAAAAAGTTTTAGCCAAATATTGAAGTTTCAACTGTGCATTTATTTTATTTCTTCTTCACATGCAATAAACTGTTTATTTTTATTGTGTACTTATCTTTTAGAGCAAAATCTTAAAAATTGGCTTGAGCCCTTTAATTTTTGTTTTCAAGATAATGGAGTCTAATTGTGTATTCTCTTTTATGTCATTTGAAAATGCAATGATGAGTTTTTTTCACTATGTATTCAAATGTTGGATCACATAGGTATCTTACTCGTGTAATTCATTGGGAAAATGCTCAAGCACTGTCTGACCTATAGACTGATTACTAGTTATACATTTTATTTTTACGAGAGTTTATCATCCCTTAATTTATTTTAAAATAGAATAAATACACCATTGGAATAGTTCAACTAGATTTTTATTGGGAGGTGAACTACACGCCCAGACAAGTGTATATTGTATTAAAAAAATATTTTTCTTTTCTTTCTCTTATTTTCTTTTTTCTCTTTTATCTTTTTCATTTACTCTCGTCATCACCAAATTAAACAATAAAGTTTCATCCCATGTTTTAATTTTTGGCTCCTGGTCTCCTCATAAAATCCGCATCTGCTATTGACTCGTCCCGCTTGAGGTTTGTCGAAGATAAGTATCAAGTCCTCTATGGCTGAACTAGACTAGATTTCGAGGATGAGTAGTGGATAAAAAGTCATCCCGAGGTATACTCACAAACTCTTTCACGAGCTGGACTCGAACCAGCATCTCTGGGAGCAAAAGACAGGCCCAGAGAACAACCTTTCATTTTGATCGTGACAAAAAAAAGAAAGAAGAGAGGGAACTTGGAGTTGGCGCCCACATAACGGATTGCTTGCTTACCAAGCCATCCTGGCTTTAACTCCTCCAGTTAGATTATTCTGCTTTGTCTCACCCAGGCGGCCTACCCGCTTTCCTTTCGTTCAGTTTNCGAACTCTATGTGTTAAGCATATAGCTTTTCCTTCTGAGCCAGGATCACACTTCACACTAACCGAATCTCGCATAGAATCCATAAATGAAGAAAGCATCTCAATTGGAGAAAAGTTCGTTTTCCCGGGGAATTTGCTTGTCAACGAAATTCCACTCATAAGTAGGTTCACATCGTGATCTAAGTTCCATTTCCGATCGAGAGGTTATGATACTGGTTCTTCTTCTTCTTCTTCTTCTTTTTTCGGCTGTTGAGCTAGACTTGAGGCCTTTAAATGACTATTGTGATGATTGCACTTTGGATGATTTCTATCACCAGTAATTGTGGGGGCATAAAAATGATGGTTCTTATAATTAAGAGGCGAGTGATAGTAAATTATGTGAGTATAGGTGTGTCTACTGGGTAAGAAAAGGCTTCTTCCAGTTTGAAATTTCAAAAATTCTATTTTTTCCTGCAGAAAAAAGATTTTTCGGTGATGGACATTTTTAGACCTGAGTGATTTTTATGAAAGTGTGATTTGTGTGTTTGAGTGGGAGAGAAAGAGAAAGAAGCTAACTAACCAAAATAATTAAAGAAGAAGGCCATAAAAGTCGTCGGTGTTTGCTGTATATTATTGACAGGAATGACGAAGTGGAGGAGAATGAAGAAAAAGACAGAAAAAGGAAAAGGAAAAGGAAAAAAGTAAGAAATAATACATCTCACTAAAAATGTAAAAAAGCAAAAAGAAAAAAAATCTAAAACATCGTTTTTTCTTGCTCCTCGCTCTCCTAGGGATAGTGAAGTACACACACTCTGCCAGGTAAGCTTTAAGGGCATAAATAATTCTACTTTAAAATAATTTAGGGAATAAAAAAAATCCTGCAAAGATAAAATGTATAATTAGAAATCAGACTATAGATCGAAAGTACTTATGCATTTTCCCTATTTCATTCCCTTGACATTTAGTAAAATGTGCTCCTATCAAAATCAATAAGTTGGACGTATGCCGTATTTGTTATACATTCAGTGATTGTTTAAAATGGTCATAGACCCGAATTGATGGTTAAAAATAATGCATTTAGGAAATAATGAAGCTCATTAGGTCAGTAAACAAATGGAAAACGATCTCTATAGCAAAGTCAGTCTTATTTCTTCCTTTTCAGCTCAAATCGATTAAAATATTGTATAACCAAATTAAAAAATGGTCTAAATATTGGATAAGACCGCATATAATAAATTCTTACAGTTTGGTTTTTTCTCAGATTCCGTATATAGTGAGAACTTAGTGCACTGAACTGCTTTTTATTTTTTTATTTTTACTTGAGTTCCTTACATATTTTTTGAAAACAAATTCTCCCTAAAAGATGAATTTATTGATGTAAAAAGTAATTTTATTTAAAAAAAAAACTAACGTATAGACAAAAAAATATTACACTCGCAGCGAATGCATTACGCTTCCACAGCCAAATAGCCAAGTAAGGGGGGCTAATTATGAGCAAATATAGGCGTTCTTATTTTGATAATTTAGCGTTTGTTTGGTACGAGGGACAAAAAATAATTAATTGTGAGACAAAATTTTATCTCATGTTTGATTGGTAGAAAATTACTGTTTAATTAATCTCGAAATTAATTCTCCCGAGATTATAATTTTTTTTATCTCATGGAAAGGTGAAATAACTAATTACGGGATAATTAAAATCCTGGTTATTCCAACTAAACGTGTCACGACCCAAATTTTTCCTCCGTTGGATATCGTGATGGCACCTAGTCTTAAGGACTAGGTAAGCCTAACATTTATGGAAATAGCAACAATAATAAATAAAATCTAATATTTTTATGAAAAAGGATTCTTTATACTAGAACATATTCCCAAAACCCGTTAGTACAAGTCATAAACTCTACAACGAGTTTACTACAACTTCTAAATACAACGGTTTAGAAGTAAGTAAAAACAGTGTAAATACAGAATAGGAAGGTGACTCCGAAGCCTGCGAACGCAGCAACAGGTTACCTTGAGTCTCCTCAGCAAGAGTCTGCACAGCTACTGACGATCAATACCTAGATCTTCACAAAAATGTGCATAAGTGTAGAATGAGCACACCGTAGCAGTGCCCAGTAAGTATCAAGACTAACCTCAGTGAAGTAGTGACGGGGACTAGTCAAGATACCCACTGGTCTAATAAATCAACATGCATAAATATAAGAATGACAGGACATGACACCTATCTAATGACTATACAATATAGTTAACAACGTAACAACTGCAATGCGGAAGGAAATACAACAATTAACGACGAAACATAGTAATAATACACAGAAAGATGGACGAGAACACAACCCAAGTCCGAAAATCACAACACAATAAGGACAAGTAGTAACTCAACATTGCATTAGTCTCCACACAAGGCCTTGGCCACAAATACCATTAAAATGGTCAAATCTTTGAGTGTAAACTTTTACCCGCAATTTTCTATATTGAAAACTTTAAGGTAAGATCCTTTTTAAAGGAGATTCTTTTGAAATATAATTTTCCAAAGAGATGTCTCTCAGACATAGTTTTCTTCAAGATCAAAGCTTTTCAAATATATTTTTCCAAAGAAAATTTCCTTAAAACATAGTTTTTCTGCAACATAAACATTTTCCAAATATTCTTTTCCAAAGGGATATCCTTCAACATAGTTTTGTTTAACATAAACATTTTTCAAATATTCTTTTTCTAAAGGAATGTCCTTCAACATAGTTTTATTCAGGATAATTGTTTTTCAAATTGGACTTTCCAAATAATTATCTTTCAAACATAATTCCTTGATAAAATCTACCGGGATCCCGTCCCATTGTCCAGAATTCATCATACAATACAGAGGATCTCCCGGAATACGTCCGTAGTCCCAAAATAAATATGCAGTACAGGACAAAAGCTTCGGAAATACTTCCGTAGTCCCAATTTAAATATGCAGTACAGGGGGAAAGCTCCCGGAATACGTCCGTAGTCCCAATTTAAATATGCAGTACAGGGGGAAAGCTCCTGAAATATGTCCATAGCCCCAATTTAAATATGCAGTACAGGGGAAAATCTCCCGGAATACGTCCGTAGTCCCAATTTAAATATGCAGTACAGGGGGAAAGCTCCCGGAATACGTCCGTTGTCACGACCAAAAATCCATAAGGTCGTGATGGTGCCGGACACCACTGTCAGGCAAGCCAATCATTAAATGGTTAAGTTAAATTTCCTGTTTTAGCGTTTTTGAATCATTACCTTTCACTTTATTACATAGTAATTAAATAGAAATCCCTTAAGTAAATACAATGGTTTAAAATAGTCCTATTTTATCAAATGTATCCTAACACATCCCAGAACCCGGCGTCACAAGTACATGAGCAATTTCTAAGAATTTTACAATTTCTACAAAGGTTGTCCGAAATACAAGTGGCCAAGGGAAAATAAAATAATGTAATACAGCATAAGGGAGACTCCGTCAGCTGCGGATCGCCTCCGGATAATGCAGCTCGCCTAAGTCTCCAAATCCGCCACATCGCTATGAAGGTACCTGTGCAATAAAATGCACAGCAAGTGTAGTATGAGTACAAAAATAACGTGTACTCAGTAAGTCGCCCGCCTAACCTCAGAGAGGTAGTGACGAGAGGTCAAATTAGACACTTGCTAAAGGTCAATTTAGAATATTCAAGTGTGACACTAAGCATGATTATCATAGGCAATTTATTATAAATCATGAATAAATATTATCAACTCCGTTCACATTTAACACTTTATATCTTTGTCATATTAATAACAATTAATCAACATAGGTGATTTAATCAAATAACAATTAATCAACGGGAAGGAACAACTTCTTCCAAAATCTTTTTAATAACTTTAAATATCGGTCATTTCAATTGACAACTTAAAATTCCAGGCCAGTAATCAGGCAAAAATCATAGCAACTACGCAGTAAATATCATGCGCAAGCAATGCCGAGGGTCGAACGGCGCAGACCAACAATAATAAACTGTACACTGTCGAGGGTCGAACGACTCAAACCATAGATGCATCTATCTTTCCCGCTCACGAATCGATCATGCAACGCGCTTTTACATACAAATAATAAGGCTAGTCTGCTCGCGAATCATACCTGCGACTCAGATGCTCATATGTACACATATCCACATAATAAATCTGTTTTATCAAGAAAATAGTTTTTTCTCAGGAAAGTGGTAAAATTCTTCTTAAAGGAACATGAAATATAGCTTTTAAATCTTTGTTTTGAAACTCATTTGCCAAGTTTAATGATATTCCATAATATAACCCTACCAGGTATACAATTATCCACGGAGGAATCAATTCTCTTTCTAGATGATTAAGAAAATGAACTCTAGTCTTCTTCAGTTATTCAATTACGATTTCGATTATATTAGCAGTTTAATATTACATGCAGGATCACATGTAAATCACATAAGGCATGCTAGTGGGTCCTAGACTACCCGAACATGGCATAATAGTAGCTACGCACGAATTCCGTCACCTCGTGCATACGTAGCCCCCCAAGATAATAGCACATACTTAATCAATTCACCTAGGGGGACAATTCCCCCTCACAAAGTTAGAAAGGAATCTTACCTCGCTCCGAAATTCCATAACCGGCTTCCAAGCCCTTCCGACGACTCCAACGGACGCACAACGCCCCAAAACTATCCAAATAACGGTAAACCAATGCAAATATACTCTAATATTTGCAACAATGCCAAATTATATAATTTCCCAACCCCGCTTAGTGGAATGACCAAAATGCCCTCGGGCCCACGTGCCCGTAATCCAAAATTTCTCGAAGATAAATTCTACCCATAGCTTTACTAGTTCAAATATACAATTTACTCTAAATTCCATGCTCAAATTCGTGGCTAAAAATCCAAATTACCATTTTCTAGGTTTCTTTAAGATTTCCCAATTTCCCACCAATTTCCATGTCTAATTCCATGCATATACTTGTATTTAACTTTAAAAACATGAAGAAATTACTTAGCTAGTGATGCTTGATGGAAAATCCCTCTTGAAGCTCCTAAAAATCGCCCACATCCATGAAACAAATGAAGGTTATGTCCAATATTTTGCATATAAATTAATCTGCCCAGGCCCCAATTTACTCTCTGCGTTAGCATACACCCGAAAGCGTTCGCATAGCTTCCTCGAGACAACACTCCGCGTTCGCGGTCCCCTCCCCGCGTTCGCATAGGCCAAAGGGTCCCCATGCCCCCAACTCCCTTTTCCTCTACGCGTTCGCACACCTTACCCCGCGTTCGCGTGGAGATCACACCCCAAGCCACCGCGTTCGTACTCCCTTCTCCGCGAACGCACAAGATAATCCAGCAGCCCCTAAAATATCCTTCTGTGCGATCGAACACAAGGGACCGCGATCGCATAGCACACTAGATACACCAGAAGACAACAACAGCAAAGCAGAGAAAAATGGTCCGAAATTGATCCGAAATACACCCGAGGCCCCCGGGACCCCGTCCAAATCACACGACTCAGTCCCATAACATCCCACGGACTAGCTCGAGGCCTCAAATCAAATCAAACAACGCCGAAATCACGAATCGCACTCAAACTCAAACTTTATGAACTTCAAAATTTCAAACCTCCACATTCGATGCCGAAACCTATCAAATCACGTCTGATTGACCTCAAATTTTTCACGCAAGTCATAGTTGACATTATGGACCTTCTCCAACTTCCGGAATCGCATTCCGACCCCGATATCAAAATTTTCACTTCCGGTCGGATTTCTCAAAAATCTTCAAATTTCTATCTTTAGCCAAATGACTTCAAAATGACCTACGGGCATCCGAATTCACTTCCGATCGCGCTCCCAACTCCAGAATCACCATACAAAGCTATTCCCAGGCTTGGAATCCTAAACGGACATCAATAACTCTGAAATTCCTTACAGCCCAATTTTATGAAATTCTTCTAAAATGTTATCTTCCATAATATACGCTGAAATGCTCCCGGGTTATCCAAAACCCGATCCGGACATACGCCCAAGTCCGAAATCATCATACGAACATGCAGGAACCTTCAAATACCGATTTTGAGGTTGTTTACTCAAAATTCCAATCTTAGTCCGTTTCTCCAACTTAAGGCTTCTGAAATGAGAATTTTCTTTCCAAATCAACTCTAAACTTTGCGAAATTCAATTCCGACCACACCTATAAGTCATAATACCTAAAATGGAATTGCTCACGACTTCAAACCACTGAACGACGTGCTAGATCTCTAAACGATCGGTCAGGTCGTTACATCTGTAGTCCCAATATAAATATGCAGTGCAACAACCAAAGACGAAAATTATAGCACGTCAAAAAACTCGTACATCACTATATCAAATATAAAGCAACCAGGACAATGACACAAGATACGGCAAATAAATCAATACAAGAACTTATGTTCACAAAGAAACAGTAGAACATCGTTCACAAGGAATAATTAAGGCACAAAATACTAAGTGCAAAAAGGAACAACTCGTCCAGGGAAAAAAAAGACAAGCAACAAATCCACAAATTCAAGTCAACAATAAGAATACAACACAAGTCAAATAATTCCAAGTAAGGACAAGTCGACTAAGATATAAATTATCTATAACCCTTATGAGGTTGAGAAAATTATGAGGGGTATTCAACCATTTCATTAATTATAGGTAGCTTATGAAAATATAGCATGATGATAGAGAGGTAAAACCTTTGGTCAGGTCAAATCAGAGTCAAGTAGTCGGTAAGGGTGGATCCTAAAGCAATTAGTTATAATCAAAACATGTAGAGGTGAAACTAGCAGATAAGAACTCAAGTGTATCAAGATCAAATTCATACAAGGTGAATACAAGGACCTAAAAACCCTAAAAGGTAAACCTTCTACAAATAAGTCTGAACACACACTCGTCACCTCGCATACACGGACTAAAATCAACATAGAAGACTCAAATCCTAAGGGGTAATTCCCCTACACAAGGTTAGGCAAGATACTTACCTCAGCCGCTCAAATAAAATATGCAATCACGTTCTTGCCACGCGTATCCGACTCTAGATAGCCCAAATCTAATCAAATCAATAGCATCGTGTAAATAATACTACAAGCAACTAGTTTAACTAATAAATCAATAGGCATAAATAAAGGAATGACAGGGCATGACACCTATCTAATGACTACACAATATAGTTAACAACATAACAACTGCAATGCGGAAGGAAATACAACAATTAACGACGGAACATAATAATAATACACAGAAGGATGGACGGGAACACAACCCAAGTCCGGAAATCACAACACAATAAGGACAAGTAGTAACTCAACACTGCATTAGTCTCCACACAAGGCCTTGGCCACAAATACCATTAAAATGGTCAAATCTTCGAGTGTAAACTTTCACCCGCAATTTTCTATATTGAAAACTTTAAGGTAAGATCCTTTTTAAAGGGGAAATTCGTTTGAAATATAATTTTCCCAAGAGATGTCTCTCAGACATAGTTTTCTTCAAGATCAAAGCTTTTCAAATATATTTTTCCAAAGAAAGTGTCCTTAAAACATAGTTTTTCTGCAACATAAACATTTTCCAAATATTCTTTTCCAAAGGGATATCCTTCAACATAGTTTTGTTTAACATGAACATTTTTCAAATTTTCTTTTTCCAAAGGAATGTCCTTCAACATTGTTTTATTTAGGATAATTGTTTTTCAAATTGGACTTTCCTAATAATTGTCTTTCAAACATAATTCCTTGATAAAATCTATGGGGATCCCGTCCTGTAGTCCTGAATTCATCACACAATACAGAGGATCTCTCAAAATACGCCCGTAGTCCCAAAATAAATATGCAGTACATGGGGAAAGCTCCTGGAATACGTCCGTAGTCCCAATTTAAATATGCAGTACAGGGGGGAAGCTCCCGGAATACGTCCGTAGTCCCAATTTAAATATGCAATGCAACAACCAAAGACAATAATTATAGCACGACAGAAAACCCGTACATCACCATATCAAATACAAAGCAACCAGGACAATGACACAAGATGCGACGAATAAATCAATACAAGAAATTCAATTCACAAAGAAACAGTAGAACATCGTTCATAAGGAATAATCACGGCACAGAATACTAAGTGCAAAAATGAACAACTCGTCCAGGGAAAACAAGACAAGCAAGAAATCCACAAATTCAAGTCAACAATAAGAAGACAACACAAGTCAAATAATTCCAAGTAAGGACAAGTCGTCTAAGATATAAGTTATCTATAACCCTTATGAGGTTGAGCAAAGTATGAGTGGTATTCAACTATTTAATTAATTATAGAGAGGTAAAACTTTTGGTCAGGTCAAATCAGAGTCAAGTAGTCGGTAAGAGTGGATCCTAAAGCAATTAGTTATAACCAAAACATGTAGAGGTGAAACTAGCAGATAAGAACCCAAGTGTATCAAGATCAAATTCATACAAGGTGAATATAAGGACCTAAAAACCCTAAAAGGTAAACCTTCTACAAATAAGTCCGAGCACACACTCGTCACCTCGCATACATGGACTAAAATCAACTAATTTAACTAATAAATTCAAAGCTAAGACGTGAAATTAGGAAAATTTCCCGAAAAGTCCCCCGGGCCCCCGACTCGAAATCTAGTGAAAGTTACAAATATAGAACACTCATTCACTCACGAACTCACAAACTCACTAAACCAAGAATCATCAAAATCTGGCGTCAAAATCTCACTCAAATCTCGGATTTTCAATTGGGCAACTTTTTCTCCCATTTCCAAACTTTTACTCTCAAACTCCTTGATTAAATGAGGAAAACCACAATAGATTAATGCAATAAAACCAAATTCGAGTAAGAAATCGTTATCCACAAGATTCCTCTGAAAATCCGTCAAAGAATCGCCTTCTCCCGAGCTCAAAATAAAAAATGGAGTGAAAATGAACAAACCCTCGAATATAAACTCTCTGCCCAGCGATGAACACACCTGCTACTAATTGGACCACACCTACGGTCCCGCACCTGCGGAAAATACATTGCAAGTGTGAAAACTCGCTAAATGAGCTGGGGCCGCACTTGCGATCACTGGGCCGCATCTGCGGAACCCGGTCCGCACCTGCGAGCCGGGCTGCCCTTGACAAAAACCGCACCTGTGACACCCTCCACCGAACCTGCGTGTCCGCACCTGCGGCTTCCCATCCGCAGGTGCGAAACACCAGAACCAACAATGCTTCGGCTGGTCTCTAAGCTCAAAATCATCCTGTTGAGCATCCGAAACATCCCCGAGGCCCCCGGGACCTCAACCAATCTTACCAACCAGTCCTAATACCTTATCCAAAATTAGTCGAGCCATCAAAACACATCACATAACCTCAAAATCACCAATTATGCATGGCTCCAAGCCTAAGAACTTATGAAATTTCCAAAATCCACAACCGATTCTGAAACACGTTAAAATTAGTCCGAATGACCTCAAATTTGACACACAGGTCACAAATGACACTACGAACCTACAGCCACTTCCGGAATTCCATTCCGGGCTCGATATCAAGATTTCACCTATTGGCCGAAATCGCCAAAAATCTAACTTTCGTCAATTCAAGCCTAAATCCACCACAGACCTCGAAACACATTCCGGACGCGGTCCTCAGCCCAAAATCACCATACGAAGCTGCCGACATCATCCATAACCCGTTCCGGAGCCGTTTACATAAAAGTCAAATTCCGGTTAAAACTTCACTATTTAAGCTTCCAAAATAACAGTCTTCTTCCAAATAGTATCTGGATCATCCGGTAACTACTCCAACCATGCACGCAGGTCGATGTACACAATGTGAAGTTGTTCAAGACCTTACGCCACCGAACATAACTTAAATTCTCAAAACAACCGGTCGGGTCATTACATTCTCCCCTCTTAAAACAAACGTTCGTCCTCGAACGTGTCAAGATTCGCCTCGAAGTCTTCAAATCACTGAATGCATACTTCCAAAATACACTCGCAGGTGATCCCACGTCACCCCAATCTACATAAGCCTGACGACACCATATCAACTGCGGTTTAGCCTTTCTACCAACACCGATAAGCCTCAGACCTCAAATTCTCACCTTCTCTTCATTTCCACAAGACCCGATTCCATATCCATATCCAGTATCAGTCTCAACCAGCTACATTAAATCATACCTACACCCACAAGGTACGACCACACAACATAATACACCACACATAGGCCCTTAATAACACTTCTGATCAGAATAGCTGCCCGAAATCAACTCAGCACCGACAATTAGCCTCATATCCGATAGAACTCTGTTTCAAACCTCCATCACGTTGGTAATAATGCAAGAAACATGAGGACCTCATAATTTGACACCCGAATCACCAAGCCAAAAATAATACCACCGGGCACACACCCCGCAAGCTAAAACTCAAGGAGCACAAAACGAAGATGACTGAATATAAAAAGAGGAACACATAAGGAAACTATCAAACAAGCCCAAGAGACACAACTCTTTATCAATGCTAACCTACGCAACAATATAAGAAGGAAAGAATTAAAGCACATGAACAAATCACAAGGATCCCATCCTGGTATGATTTCCACCGCGGTACTCAGCCCGGTTCGAGCACTTCGAATCACGAAGGATCACGAGGGTCTCGCGCTTAACTCTACATCACAAATAAGATATATATCCCACCAACTAAAAATTTTCACTAGATCTCTTCCTTCAACAAAATTACAACACGTGTTGGCTCCCACACCGGTGGAGCATAAGAATCACAACTCGTAACTACTACACTCAGGAATCACATCAAGTCTACCGTACTGGAAAACATGAATTTACTACTAGTCTCATATCTCTCAATAATGAATAGAAACAAACGATAGACACGAGCTACCACTCACAGAATCTCCCAACAGGAGCAAACGCGAAGATAGAGTGCAAAACATGAAACTCACTCATGAAAGTAGCGACAAATAAGGGAACTCGCCCCGGCCAGCAGAGCTATAATGAAATACAAATGGTGCCCCTTTGTAACAAATAAACACATACTTGTACGATAACATCTAGCACAATAGCCTCCAGCCTACTATACGAAACACATCAACGGGCTAGGCCTCCCCCTCTTAGGTGCCCTCTACTCACCTGAATGCCCTGCTGTAACACATCTACCCGGAGCCTGGGACAATCTCTCACCCTGTGACTGGTATCTCCACACTCAAAACAACTTCTCTGTTGGCGTGGTTGTGGAAACTATGCGATATGATCTGAGACCCACGAGTACCTAAAACTCCATTCGAAGCCAGTAATGCAAACTGAACTGGCTGACCCACAACACCCCTACCGTGTCGTACCCTGCCTCTAAAATAAGGATCAGCAGATCTCTCCGATCTATGAGGCCTACTCGCCTCCTTGGATTCTCTCTCCTAATCTCGTATGTTCTCTCACTCCCGGTCTTCCATGCCCTCTAACCAGCGAGCGATCCCTACCACCTGCTTAAATGAAACATACGACTCAAACTTTCGAGCCATGCAAAACCAAATATCATGCCTGAGCCCTTCAGTGAATCTACGAACTTGCCCTCTAGCTGTAGCGACTAAGGCAGGTGCATGCCTGGCCAAATCACTGAATCTGATGGCATACTCTAATACAGACATAGTGCTCTGGCGCAACTGCTCAAACTCCGCGCGCCATGCATCCCGAAGGGAATGGGGTACAAGCTCTCTCAAGAACATCTCTGAAAACTGACTCCACATAAGTGAAGCTGACTCGGCCGGGCTTCTCAACTCACATGCCCGCCACCACTGATAAGCCGCTCCTTGAAGCTGGAATGTAGGAAAAGCAACACCACGTGTCTCAACAATATCTAGAGTGCGGAGGATGCTACGACACTCCTCCAGAAAACCATGTGCACTCTCTGAAGCCAATCCGCTGAATGTAGGAGGGTTATATCTCTTGAACATTGCAAATCTAAGCTGCTCTCCTTCAGATGTTGCTGTTCTGACCATGAGCTGAACTGGAACCACAGGCTGTCACTATGATTCCCTGACCAACGTGAACTCGCGACTCTAGAGTGTGGACACTGGGAGTCTGGGCTCCTCCTCCGGTCGGTGAAGTAACTGGTGCAACCTGAAATAACCCTGCCTGAGCTAATGTACCAAACATGCTCAGGAACTGTGCTAAATCCTCCTGAAGCCCGGGGGAGGGGTAACAACAGGCTCCTCCGGTGCTTGCTCCCCAACTAGAACTGCTGGTGGCTCTTCACCAGCTGCTCTGGTAGGTGGACTAACTACGGCACGTGCTTCTCGCCGACCTCGGACTCTGCCCCTAGCGACATCTGTCTCGGGGGTAACATCATCAGGAACTGCGGATCGTGTCCTCACCATCTATGAGAGAATAGAATGATAAATTTCAAGCTTCAAGGTCAATGAACTCGCACGATAGGAATGAAAGAAATGAAATTGTCCTAATAGTTCAGTAGCCTCTCGAAGATAAGTACAGACGTCTCAGTACCGATCCGAAAGACTCTACTAAACTCGCTTATGACTCGTAGCACCTATGAACCTAGGGCTCTGATACCAACTTGTCACGACCCAAATTTTCCCTCCGTTGGGTATCGTGATGGCACTTAGTCTCAAGAACTAGATAAGCCTAACATTCATGTAAATAGAAACAATAATAAATAAAATCTAATATTTTTATGAAAAAGGATTCTTTATATAAGAACATATTCCCAAAACCCGGTAGTACAATTCATAAGCTCTATAAAGAGTTTACTACAACTTCTAAATACAACTGTTTGGAAGTAAGTGAAAACAATGTTAATACATAATAGGTGACTCTGAAGCCTGCGAATGCAGCATCAGGTTACCTTGAGTCTCTTCAGCAAGAGTCCGCATATGTACTAACGATCAATACCTAGATCTGCACAAAAATGTGAAGAAGTGTAGAATGAGCACACCACAATGGTGCCCAGTAAGTATCAAGACTAACCTCAGTGAAGTAGTGACGAGGACTAGTCAAGACAACCACTGGTCTAATAAATCAATAGGCATAAATAAAGGAATGACAGGGCATGACACCTATCTAATGACTACGCAATATAGTTAACAACATAACAACTGCAATGCGGAAGGAAATACAACAATTAACGACGGAACATAATAATAATACACAGAAGGATGGACGGGAACACAATGCAAGTCAGCAAATCACAACACAATAAGGACAAGTAGTAACTCAACACTGCATTAGTCTCCACACAAGGCCTTGGCCACAAATACCATTAAAATGGTCAAATCTTCGAGTGTAAACTTTCACCCGCAATTTTCTATATTGAAAACTTTAAGGTAAGATCCTTTTTAAAGGGGAAATTCGTTTGAAATATAATTTTCCCAAGAGATGTCTCTCAGACATAGTTTTCTTCAAGATCAAAGCTTTTCAAATATATTTTTCCAAAGAAAGTGTCCTTAAAACATAGTTTTTCTGCAACATAAACATTTTCCAAATATTCTTTTCCAAAGGGATATCCTTCAACATAGTTTTGTTTAACATGAACATTTTTCAAATTTTCTTTTTCCAAAGGAATGTCCTTCAACATTGTTTTATTCAGGATAATTGTTTTTCAAATTGGACTTTCCTATAATTGTCTTTCAAACATAATTCCTTGATAAAATCTACGGGGATCCCGTCCTGTAGTCCTGAATTCATCACACAATACAGAGGATCTCTCAAAATACGCCCGTAGTCCCAAAATAAATATGCAGTACATGGGGGGAAGCTCCCGGAATACGTCTGTAGTCCCAATTTAAATATGCAATGCAACAACCAAAGACAATAATTATAGCACGACAGAAAACCCGTACATCACCATATAAAATACAAAGCAACCAGGACAATGACACAAGATATGACGAATAAATCAATACAAGAAATTCAATTCACAAAGAAACAGTAGAACATCGTTCATAAGGA
>ML335661.1:0-36301 GCA_005239505.1 Nicotiana paniculata | reverse complement strand
CTTCTGTTTTCTAAGTTTTTAGTAGTCAAAGTTGTAATTTTCAGTCCAAGGGATTCATAGAAGTATCTAAAAAAAAATCTCCAGAAAGGTCTCCAAAAAAAAAAATCTCCAAAGAAAATCCAAAAAAATCTTCTTTAGTGGTAAAAAGTGTGTGCATATATAGGGGCAGTTGGGGTAGGATATGCTCAGCATATTCCTTATCCAACAATCTGGAAATAGTGCCAATGCAGTTGTCATCCTTATCCCTTGGGACATCTGCCCCTATTCCAGAAATTTCCAACCACCATAATGACCCTAATACCCTTAAGAAATCTGATTTCAAAAGTCTAGAAGGTTCTTGGGTTGTTACACCCAAGATTCCCTCACCTAGGATTCCTAATATACCCCTTGAAGTTCCTGAAATTACCACTAGGTAACCAGGGTTAAACTTGCTTGGGTTATTATTATCCCTAATTAATTAACCCTAGTTAGCTCACTTTAGTTTAACTACTGATTATCCTTAACTAGAATTAGGTTAGTTAGTTAAAGGTTAGTTGATTAAATGCCTAGAGTTAGCTTTCATACTAACTATCTATGTTTAAGTTATTTAATCATCAGTTTAATTAAACTCAATGGAGTTTAGTCAACTAAGTTCTCTTAACTTAGGTTAAATGAATCTGTTTTAGTCTATTAACCTCAAACTAATTGTCTTAAACATATTTTATTTTCAGTTAAATACTTAAGAAGCTACCTAAATTAATTTCTAGATTGAAGAAGTTGGAATTATTCAAATGTGAGACTAAGTGAATCAATTATTCTTAAGCTTAGTTAACTCAAATTCACAATTGAATCTAACTAGTTGTCTTAGATCAAATGAAAATAATTAAGTTGTTTAGACTTGATTAATTAGGGTGCTTAATCTCTACTGATTTTGGTCCTGTTTTGAGATTGAGGTTAACTAGTGTTGGTTAAATCTAACTTAGTAAATTATACTTAACCTTCAATAAGATTAGGACTCTAGTCTCTTTTTAGGACATTAGGGTAGACCATTAGCTTAATTAATTAATTAGATTCTTAGAGTTGGTTTCCAACCATACTTATTAGTTACCTGGGTTTAAGTTAATTTCATTACTAGGTGTTAATTCTAGTTTAATAGCTTGTTAATTGATTTAAGTCGATGAGTTTAATTCCTTAAACTTAGGTTAACTGATTTACTTGAGCTAATTCAACTCGACTACTTTGACTAAAATTAAAGACTTAGCTAGTTATTAAACCTAGGTATTTTTTTAGAAATTTTGTCACGTTGATTTATTCATGACCATTCACTGGTTCAGAATCAAGTACTAACCTAATTAATCGACAATCAATTGACTAACCTAATTTAACCTATTCAGGTAAGCAGGGAAGCAAATGATCGAAAAGGGGCCATATCACTTGGGAAAAAACAGTAAACAAACAATCTGAATAACCTGAATATGAATCAATTAAACTAACTATTTGTAATTAACTTTTAATAGAGAAATAGGTAGAAAATCTAATTAATTAATGATTAACAGACAATCTTAAAACCTAAACATTGATGCTACCTAATCAACGCATGTAAATTCAGAAGAAAATAGAAAAAGTTAAAAGAAGATATTAACAGATTGAGCATAAAAACATGAATGAAAACAGTGATTAGCATGATTTTTTTCTTAATGGTGTATAGAAACAATAAAGAGGAGAGGAGATACGCGTTAAAAGTACTTGGCCTGGAAAAATTGAAGGTCGCCGGACCTTGCCGGACTCAACGGGATTTGAAAACAACTTCAACCCACATGAATCAATAGCCCTCAACGAGAGCTATCGATCCATGTAGGTAGAAGCTATTGCAGGTTTCTGAGTCAGTCAGCATGGGTGAATTAGGGTTTATGGATTCTTAGATCTAAGATTGGGGTTTTCTGGGGTGGTTTTTGAAGAAACTAATAACAGGACGGGGTTGAGGGGAGGATGAGGATTAACTGGTGCGAGTTTGGGGGCGATTGGAAAAGGTCCGGTGGCCGGACGACGGTGGGATTCTGGGGCGGCTAGGGTTTTTAGAGAGAAGAGAGAGAGAGAGAGAGACAGACGAAAGGGGTTAGGATTTGGTGAAATGAGGGGGGTGGGGTTTGGTTAGGACATATTTATAGTTTAGATNATCTATGATTTATCGAATAAAATGATTAATTTTTATAGTAATTAGTTATTAAAAACTACATTACGTTAAATACTCGTCATTTGTCTATTATTTAATTAATTATAACTAATAACTTCATAATGCAAAATTTTCAATTATTTTGAAAGATAAATTATGGATATGCAAACAATGCAAATAATTCACAATTAATTACTGAAAAAATCAACAAATATTCATAAAATTAATTGATTTATTGGGATTTTTATAGGACGATACGGCGAGTAAAAATCACATGCTCACAGTACTAGTTATGAGCAAGTGTATAGTAGAGTCTTGCGGATCAGTATGATGACGTCCATGCCTATCTTTGAGAGGCTACATGGCATTTAGGATACACTGCCCATCTTTCTCTCCCTATCATGCGTCATTGATTCATCTTGAAGCGTATCTCTTTGAATTCCTCCCACTCACTCGTATGTGTTTGTGAGCGCTCGGTATCAGTTGTGCATTGACGACTTGTGGATTCTATGGATGAGGAGCGAGATGCATTTTCTGTGTTTGGTGATGGGCCAATCTATAGGACTTGAGTCCAGGTTTAGACGACAACTTAGGCTCAGTATTTTCAGTTGTGTGAGCATGTGCTTTTGGACTTATATGTCCGGTAGTGTCCCTATGAGTAGAATTTATAGCTTAATGAGTCGTTGGATGGCTATGTGATGAGTATGACGTGATTACGGTATGTGTTTAGATGGTTTGGATGTCGTGAGAAGAATTTGCTTGGGATGTGGAAAAGACTATTGGATGCTTGAATTTTGTCCAGATATGTTGTACAATCGCGAGTTATGATCTTGTTGAGGAAACTTTCATGTCGTTTATTTGTGGAACAAAGTAGATTCGCGATGAGTTCAGACTCATGAAGATTAAGTGATTGCGTAGTAATTGCTGTTATGAAAGGGCATAGAGAGGTGTCAGTTAGAGGCTAAGCATGTGGGTTATCACATACAGGGTAATATATGGATGTGTGATCCTTATGACGTTGTATGGGTAGTCTCTTTCTACCAATGGGTTATATGTGTTGCGATTTGACTTTGGATCAGTTGTGAAAGTTAACCTGACTGTCACGAGGATGAATGTGATCTTAGCAGATTATTTGAGGCAGTTTATAGGTTGTGTTGCAGGAGCTTATGAAGAATTTGGTTGAATCTCACTGCGGGATTATGAAAACAATTGAGTATGGGTATTGTGAATTATCAGATATTTTATCTATGGCTTTGAACCAAATGGGGGAATCTGCCATCAACGATTTGATTGCATGGTTATTGTTGTATTGGTTTTGGTTTGAGGCACACTTGTGGATCGGTTTTGACTTGCAGATGTTGGTTATGAGGATGTCTTGAGTAAGGAATTTCTGGATGCATGATGTATTACACCTTATGGATGTATGAAAGTCTTGGAAATGGTCTAGGGTTACTGTTCGTGATGGATGTAATGTACCAAAAAAAGGAATTCACTCGGTTGCTTAGAGGTGTGGATTACTTCTTTGGGTGTTATTGTGCTAATATGGCATAGGTCGTTCGTATCCTTAGGGAGGTGCATTTGAAATTTGATAAGAGTGGATGACTCTCGAGAAGTATCTAATAGATTCAAGATTTATATGTGGCAATTGAGAATTTTTTCGAATTTGTATATGTGTAAGATCTGAGATTTGCACTAGATGGTGTCGGGCCTTGCATTTACGTATCACTATGGATTCTACATTTCAATATCTAAAAAGTAAAAGGAACAACTTTAAATTCATAGAAGGTCTCCTCAGAGTGGGTGTCTTGGTTATGGTACATTTTGGGTGCTTAAGAAGGAATACATTAGCTTATGGGCTTTAGGACGATGTGATTTTATGTTAGGATCTCTTGTGGTGAGAATTGTGTAACGATCGCGGTGTACAGTCAAGGAGAAGTGTCAAGTTGAAGGAAATTTAGAAGTAACTCAGAGAAATAAGACGGCTTGGTGGTAGATTGGGACAATATGGTGATGGGTATAATCAATTCTTTTGGTTCTTGTGATGTGGTGAGTCTCTACATGTGTTTTGTGGCAATACTCTTGGGCTTGGCGACCTTCGTGACTTGCTTGAGTTTGAGAAATTCAGTTCTAATTGCTTGGTAATATGCAATGGGTCTCGTATAGTTCTCGATGATTTCTACCACGGCTTGGGGTGGATATTTTCTACAAGCATGGGGAGCTTGGGTGCGTTATGATTTTCTCCTAAATAGGATCAGGTGGAAGGTTTCTAGCTAATCAAGTATGTAACCTGCTTGTGACTCAGGGTAGATACTGCGGTTCTCGTATTTTCATATGATGGAATAATAGATGCAGTGCATCGTGTGGGATTAAGATTTGCATGTTCACGGTCACAATTCATTTTTGAAGGGAAGTCATGAATTCTTAGAATGCATGGACGGATTCAGATGATTAGATGAATGTTATTACTACTTAGTATTTCCTGAGAAGGGTACGCATTTCAAAAGGCGCACTTTGTTTTGACTTACAAATGCTTCATTGGTATTGCAGTACTCGCCTGGTTGATCGACTACTAGTGTCCAAATTTTGCCTTATGGAACGAACGAACTATGGAAGTATTTCTCGTGGAATGATTGTGTATGAAGGATGTGTCAGTCACTTGAGTGGTCGAGTTGCGATCGGGTACGGTGATTTTGGTATTCTAGGGGTTTGGAGACTAGGATTTCTCAGAGGCACATTGTTCCTTGGTTGCGGACTGTGAAGGTATGTCAAAAGTAAAATAGATAATAGTATATGTTATGGTTAGGTCATTGTGGACTTTTGGAGGGTTATTTATCAATCTGGAGATGACCGGAGTTGATTTAGGGGCCCATTGGTAGGCTCAATGAGGATGCGTATTCTACACTGAATCAGATTTGTTGACTCAGTACGGTTAGTATTGAGGGGTGATTCATTCGGTTGGAGTTGAGCTTGTTCATGTTATGATATGTTCTATACATTACTCTTCTATGCTATGACGAGTGGTGATTTTTCGGCTAATTATACACTAGATGCGTTTCTATCTGAGCCTTGCAGCAGAATTTAAGCGGGATGGTTATTGAGTGTTGAATGGTTGATTACGCCTTGGTTATGGTCTTTCCTGTTTGTGGTATATGGTGCTGTCCATTTCTTCATGGTTATATTCATGTACTTCGTGTACTTGATGTCGAATTGCATGTGGTTGTTGATTTTTAAGCATTGTGGCTTGAGGTATTTCATACGGACGATGGTTGGGTAGGGTCACGCATTGCAATGGAGTTATGTTGGGATATGATCCTTGTGATAGATTGTGTGTTTTGGTTCAACTATGTGTGATGGGTTCATAACATTGCGTTTGTGGTGGTACTTGCTGAGCCCTCGGTACAGTTTTCTCATTTGAGTCATTTTCCATGTTTGAGTACATCTGAGTTATTGCGTATTGATGCACGATTGTACAATTTTTGGCTTTAGGTTGTATTGGTGTGGCATGTCAATAGAATAGTTGTGTTTGATGATATGAGGTATTGGACACTATCATATCTGATTACGGACTAATCAACTTAGAATTAGGTTATGGTTCCTGTCAGACAAGAGAAACTCCATGGCTTGTTGATATGATGAGCGGTCTTGAGTATCTGCGTGTTTCATTCACCGTTGGTAGTATACGAAGGTTTGGAACAAGGGTTTAGTTGATATGAGGTTTATTATCGGTACCGGGTTTGTTTTTAGCAACTACTGTGATCGAAAATATTGCTACGAGTATGCGAGTTATGTGGTATATAATGTGATTACATCTTGGGTTATGGGTATGGATTGATACAGTTTGTTCAAACTTATACAATGTGTATATGCAAGATTCAAATCTTGTAAGGAATTTCGGATGTTGGAAATTGGGTTCCAAGGTTTATGGGTGAAGGAAGAATCTTCGGTTATGTTGAGTTGACGGACTTATATGGATTTGGGGTGACGTGGGATTACCCCCGAGTATGTGCATTGTAAGGTTACACAGTGATTTGACAGCTTTAGAACGACTCTTGGTACGTTCAAGGACGAACTTATGTTTAAGATGGATGTAACAACTCAGTGGGTCGTTTTGAGCATTTGCATTCCGTTCAACTATTTGAAATCTTGAGTAGCTTCATATGATGTATCATGACTGGTGTGAATCATCGATCTTGGGTTTTAGGTGATTCAGGATTGATTTAGAAGAATGATTCTTAACTAAGAAGCGTAAAGTTGGAAGAGTTGACCAAATTTGACTTTTGTGTATTTGACATCGGATCGGAGTTTTGATGATTCCGTTAGGTCTGGATGGTGATTTTGGACTTGATGTTATTGTCACATTCGCGTAGATATGTCAGCTATGTGCATCACGTTCGCGAGGCGAACGCGTAGAGTTAATTGAGGCACATTAATTTTGTTCATCGGGAACGCAAGGATTGTTCCACGTCGCGAAGGGATCACTTGGGTAGTGCATATAAGTACTCTATTTTCGGACTACGAGTCATTTTATCATATTTTGATCTATGGAGCTCAGATTTGGACAATCTTGAAGGCGATTTTCACCACATGAAATGGGGTAAGTATTTTCTACTCGGTTTTGATTATGTTCCGTGATTTCATATTGATTTTTGGCATTTGATTGATGATTTCAAAAGAGAAATCGAGAGTTTTTGTCTAAACTTTCCTAAAGTAATTTTTGAGTTTTGAACATCGATTCGGAGTCGGATTTAAGTGAAATTAGTATGGTTGGACTCGTAATTGAATGGGTTGTTGGGTTTTATGAATTTTGTCAGACTACGAGGCGCGGGCCCGAGTTTGACTTTTTGATTGACTTTGAGTAAATGTGTAAAGATTCGACCTTTATCATTTATGATTGTTTTCTTAGGCATTATTTGATGTATTTAAGTTGCTTTTGGTTAGTTTTGAGCCGTTTGGAGGTTGTTATGCGCGGGCTGGCCTTTCTAAAGTATTGTTTGACTTGCTCGGTATTGGATTTGGCTTGTTTGAGGTAAGTAACATAGCTAAACTTGGATTTGAGGGTATTTCACCCTGGGGATTTTGTTATATGAGATGCATTGAGGTGAAGCAAATGCTAGATGACGAGCGTGTGGGTGTGCGCCCGGGAAGTCATGATTCTAATTGACTATTAGACTGTGACCGAACTTGTTTTGCTGTTATATCTTGTTACATCCATCTTCTCCCTACTTGTTAATTATATGAGCTGTGAATCATGTTAAAGATCATGTTTAGGTTATGTGCTTTTTCGGTTGAGACTTAATGAGGCTATTTCTGTTATTTTGAGTTATCTGCTCTAATTATAATTATATACTCAGTCATGATTCTTCATTTACATATCATCTCTCAACATTTGTTCATCATTCATTGTTACATCACATGTTATCATTATTTGGGTTGAGTGGTACGAGATTGTGAACCTTTGAGACTTGAGTGATTGATGACTGAGGTGGGCCTAAGAATCGTGTTGTAAGTGTTATTATGGGAACGGGTTGCACGCCGCAGCAAGCCTTATTGGCTATGTATGGGATCGGGCTACACGCCGCAACAGACTTTATTGGCTATTTATAGGATCAGGCTGCATGCAGTTGCTAGTTGCACGCCGCATCATGCTATGTTGGCGTTATATTAGCGCTTGGGCAGGATCCACCCCTCCAGATTCTAACTTACCTGCAGTGAACGCGGGTACCGTACAATGCTGAGTGATTGTGGTTTATGAGTGGGAGTTTGAGACAGGCAGATTGATTATTCTGAGAGTGTGAGCATCTGGGATCATCACCGTGAAATCATTCATTTGACATGCATACTTGGCATGTAGGCATAGAGATGCATTTTTTCTTATGCTACATTGTGTTATGACATTCATGATTTGATATGTACATTGACGTAGGCATTGAGATGTATATCTCTCATGATAGACAGTATGAAAAATGATGACTTGACGTGCATATTGACATGTAGGCATAAAGATGTACTTTCCTCGTGTTATCTGATAATGAAATATCTTATTCGTTGTTGAAAGCTTGGGAAAAATCACATTTTTTCTTATGTACTCATATTTTGGTAATTCCGGTAAAAGATTTGGATTTTTCTTATATACCTGAAAAGTATGTCTATTCTTCTGTAACTGTGAACGAGCTGAGCATGAGATCTTTTGAGTTATTACATGTACTGCTTTCATTATATTATTACGAGTTATTTTTGGCTATTGGTGTTGGACTCTAATCATTTTTTATCGAGCTTGTCACTCTTTCAGCCTAAGGTTAGGTTTTTTACTTATTGAGTACATGGATTGGTTGTAGTCATACTACACTTCTGCATTTTGCGTGAAGATTTTGGAGATGATGTTGCTGTATATGGAGGGAGCTTCCATTGGAAATGTATATACGTTCCGGTTATAACTGCCTCTTGTTCGTGGTAACTTCAAATTTATAAATCTGTTTATGTATATTTCGAACATATGATGTATTTATTTCATTCTAGCTTTATAAATTCTAAGTCTTAGAAGCTCATGATTTGTACTACCAATCCTTGACAGAGTTCAATTATTCATCATTTATTTTTCCAGTAAATCTCATTTTGAATTGGATTATTTTTAATTGGCTTACTTAGCGGGTTGGGTTAGGTGCCATCACGACTAGTTGGATTTCTGGGTCGTGATATTTGGGGTATTAAATTTATTTGCATGGCGTAATTAGGGATGGTTGTTAGTACTGTTGTTACGAGGGTAGAACTCCCAACAAGAGATAGGAGTTTTTCCTTCCATCCTTGTAGACGGTTATTCATTCGATTAATAATGTATTGATAGTTATTGCTTTTAGAATGATGATTAGTAATAAGGAGACCTAAGTAATTACCAAACTTAGTGGAAGGACTCATGTTGAGGCACTTGAGATAGTTTGTTGGATGCTTGAGGGCACATTTTTGGAGAAGAAAACCATTGATTTGGAAAAATTAATTTTTCGACCCGAAACGGTGGATATATTATTAAAAATATTAATTATAATAGAATTATTTATAATGTCTTCTCTAGAAATAAAGATTAGGTCATCGACAAACAATACATGTGACATCTCTATTGACACCCTACCAATTCATATGGGGTCCCAAAGGTTTTGGTTAATTGCTTGATTTATAACATGTGACAGAGATTCCATGCATATAATAAATAGATAAAGGGATAAAGGATCGCCTTGCCTAATCCCGCAAGTTGGGTTGAAAGAATTGGTAGGTATTCCATTTATTAAGATGGATATGGATGAGGTTGTGACATAAGACATTATAAGTGCAATTAATTTGGGAGGAAAATTTAGGCTCACTAAGGAGTATCTAATGAAAGACCATTCTAGGCGGTCGAAAGCTTTTTCAAGATCGATTTTTAGCATCATATGACCAGTTCTACCCTTAGCTCTGTTGAACGAGTGAATAGGTTCATGAAAAATAATACTATTATCAGTAGCCATATGCCCCGAAATTAAACTACATTGGTTTGGACTAATAATTTTGTCTAGTAATGGTCTAATACGGTTGACTATTATTTTTGTGATGGTTTTGTAAACCGTATTACAGAGTCTAATAGGTCTATACTAGGTGATGAGTTCAGGGTTGCTAACTTTGGGGATGCGGGTGATGTAAATAGAATTAACTTCTGAATAAATTTGAGATGATGAGAATGTGTCCATGCATGTTTTATTAATAAAGGTTATCCAAGAAAAGAAATCTCTTTTGTGAGATAAGGCTGACTGAGACACAAATACAAATGGTACAAGGTGTGAAACAATCAGGGTTGATGCACAACAAAAAGTCTCTTGAAACCGACTCAAGCTGATTGAGCAAAAGCCAAGCTGCCCAAGGATCAAGGCCACAAACCGACCACCACTTTTAGAACTGACAAAATTTTCTTTGTTTGAAGCAGGAACAAAGTAGTGCAAGGAAGTTGGTTCAACAACAAAAAAAAAGAGAAGAAAAGAAAGAAAAGGAAAAAGATAAGAGAAGAGCCGACAAAGGGAAGTTTCTCAAATCTTTGCCGTTATTTGTCTTGCTAGTGTGCATAAATTGTTGCCATTGCTCTTCACATTTTTCCTCATAGGATAAAAAACCTAGTTTGATGAACTTTCTCCTAGGATAGAAATCTTAGTCTGATGAATCTTTCTCCTAAGATACCAAAAAAAGAGACCTAGTCTGATGAATTTTCTCCTAGGATCAACGTCTTAGTCTGATGAATCTTTCTCCTAAGATAGAAAACCTAGTTTGATGACCTTTCTCCTAGGATAGAAATCTTTGTCTGATAAATCTTTTTCCTAAGATAGAAAACCTAGTCTGATGAACTTTCTCCTAGTATAGAAATCTTAGTCTGATGAATCTTTCTCCTAAGATACCCAAAAAAAAAAGACCTCGTCTGATGAATTTTCTCCAAGGATCAACATCTTAGTCTGATGAATCTTTCTCCTAAGATAGAAAACCTAGTTTGATGAGCTTTCTCCTAGGATAAAAATCTTTGTTTGATGAATTCTTCTCCTAGGATACCAAAACAAAAGAAAAAATAAAAAAACCTAGTTTGATGAACTTTCTCCTAGGATCAAAATCTTAGTCTGATGAATCTTTCTCCTAAGATACCAAAAAAAAAAAATCAAATCTTAGTCTGATGAACTTTTCTCCTAAGATAAGAAAACTTAGTCTGATGAATTCTTTCTCCTAGGATCATAATATAAAAAAAAAGGGAAATCTGGATTTGAAAAAGAAAGCTCAATTTTTAGTTTTCTTAAGTTATCAATCTTTAGTTTTCTTGAAATCAGGGGTCCCGCCTGGAGAATAGGGTCAATTTTTACTTTAGTCAAGCTTAAGTTTATAGTTTTCAGCGAGCTCAATCTCAAATCTAGGAGACGCACATCCTAGTTTAGATTTTTCAGATTTTATTTCTTTAGGAGACGCACTTCCTAATTTGATTCATTCAAGTTTCACCCCTTGGAGACACACTTACTTTCATCATGGCATCCTTCATCAATAACATATGTGGTTTATAGTTTTGCTAACAACTCAAAAATCTCCCTAGTGAAAACTGGGGCAGAAAAGTTTATTTTGTTTTGTCTGTTCTGTTGTAGTAGCAGCCGCCCACCTGGAGAACGAGGGTATTTATTTCAAGAGTTTTAAGTCATCGGGCGCCCACCTGAAGAACGAGGGAATTTATTTCAATTTTAAGTCAACATCAGGCTCCCACCTGGATAATGAGAGAATTCTTTTCAAGTTTTGATTCATCAGGCGCCCACCTGGAGAATGAAGGGATTTATTTTAAGTTCAAGTCAGAGAGGCATCAGGAGCCCGCCTGAAGAATAGGTTCAACTTTCAATTTATTACAAGTTCAAGTTAGAGAAGCATCAGGAGAATACCGACTGAAGAACAGGGTCAACTTTCAATTTTCAAGGTCAAGAGGCGTCAGGAGCCCACCTAGAGAATAAGGGAAGTCATTTCAGAATTTAATTCAAGTTAGAAGTAGCAAAATCTCACCTTAAGAATGCGAGTCGACAATCCGAGATGACCAAAAGAAGAAGTCTCAATCCAGAATAAAAAAAAAAGAGAAGTGAATCCAAAATGCAGAAGCAAATGAAAGATGTAAAATGCTCAAGACATACTGAAGTCACGAGCACTGCATTTCCGGTTTTTGATCCGAAAAAGCCGTGGAAAGATGAACTAACACCTGCAGCTAGCAAGCATCAAGGTTTAAATCAAAAGTCTGCATGAAGAACCATTCAAGACTCAAGATCAAGTTTCAGAAGACTTATAAATAGAAATCTCGTAACTCATAGCTGACACGCTTAGTTAGTCTTTTTCATTTTCTTTTGATTTGATTTAATAACAAGACCACGGACCGGAACCTCGACGACACCTCAATCGGCTCTCCACCTCGGTATAATCCTTCAATCTTTTCACTTATGAACTAAACGTGGCCTGATTCCTTTATAGCCAAGGATATGTAGGTGGCTCAGATACCAGGTGTGAGCGCCTAATTTTTGCCCCGCATAGGAAATTACTCCTAAAAAATAATCCAAAAATAGTTTTTATTATTTTATGAATTTTAGGAGTTTTTTTTCTTTATTTGTTTTACCTTTATTCGCATTGTTTATGCATTTTAGGAATATCGTAAAATCATAAAAATAAAAAAATATTCGAATCTTAATTTTATAGCATTTTAGATTTTAAATTGCATTTTTTCTAGGATTTATTTATATTGTAAGAGCATTATTTAAATATATAAAAGACAAAAAAAAAATGCATTCTTAGCTTAGTTTAATTAATCAGGTCATTAGGTTAATTTTGCAAAAATAGTTGGAATTAGGAGTGTTAGATAAATTGATTATTCTTGAAAATAAAAAGAAAGGAAAGAAAATGCTATTTTTAAAATAGGCCAGCAGCCCAATCTTACAACACCCACCCCAGCCCATCTCTAAACTAGCCCAATACCCATTACCCCTTCCATATAACCCTACCCCATAACTATAAAAGGAGGAAAAAGAAATAGAAAAAGGGGTTCAGATCCTTACACACAGAGAAAAACAAAAATGGTGCAGAGCCTCCCCCCCTCCCATGGCTCTTCTTCATCTTCATTTTAAAAAAAAACAGATCCCCTCCTCATTTTCTCTATCTCACTCACAGTCAAAATAGCTAAAACAAATTTCTAAAAAAAAAACTTGTACTAAATATCCGAGCTGTATGAAACTTCAAGAGAAGAGAGATCGTTTTCTGGGCTTTTAAAGCTATTTGAAGTCGGAATCTGTTGTAGTTTGTTTTCTGCTGTTCATTGCTGTTGAAATTCATCTTCTGTTCTGACCTCTATTTGATTTTCAATTGCAGTTTAGGTATGTTCGGCTATCTCTGCTGTTGGGTGTTTGAATCTTAAATAAAAAAAATTCAGCTTGTTTATGTATTGATTCTATCCCGCTTCACGGATTTATCATATGGAATTGTTCATGTTTCATCTGTTTTCACTCCTACGATTAATTGAGCTGATGGGATGTTGTTTGAAGCGTGGAGATCAAAATCTATACTTCTGTTTTTTTTTCTTTTTTCGGATGAAGATTGACAATTTGAGTGAAACTCAAAGACGCATGAGTTGGTGGTGACTCACTGTAAATTTTTGATGTTATGATGAGATTAGTTTCAAGCTTATTTGATCAAATAGCTAAAGAAGAAATGAGGAAAAGACGAAGAGAAAGGACAGTACAAAAAAAATGCATTTGTTTAGTTTAATGATTTTGAAATTGCGCAGTAAAATAATTTTACTTCCTTATCACTGTTTGGGCATCTGCTTAGCTCGTATGCAATTGAATAAGTTTAACATCTATAAATGTTTTCACATATCATCCTTTTCACTTAGTCACATCAGTAAAGTTACAAACATGAATTGGAGGTTGTAGTATCAACTTTAGTTTTAGGTGTCCCTAAATAGATTCATAGTAACTAAATCATACATTTCTTCCACAATAATTCCGTATCCATAATTCATGGCCTCACAACAACCCCAAACGATCATGAACATCATAGTTTGCTTTAGTGCGAATAACAAATTATCGTGACTATGGGTACGGTTCCCGCGACATAGTCATAGATACGTAACTCCAAAATTCGAGTGCACGCTGGCGTGACTCGACCCCCAATTTCAACAATTAAAATAAACACGTTTTGAATCGTGGGTACGGTCCCGTGACATGATTTTCGATGTGTACAACATAACAAATGCGCGACACTGCGACTCGTTTAAATACTCCTTAATTGTTTAAAATATTAAAAACGGATAAATATTAAATGATATAGGTTTAAAACATGTATTAAAATAGATAATTAGGCCAATTATTAATAGTTGAGCGACCGTGCTAAAACCACGAAACTCGGAAGTGCCTCACACTTTCTCCCCGGTTAACAGAATTCCTTACTTTGATTTCTTGTTCGCAGACATTTCTAAAACAGAGTAAAAGATTTCCTCGATTTGGGATATTAAAATAAATGGTGTCTCAGAACACCGTAAAAAATTCGGGTGGCGACTCTGAATTTTAAATAAAATAATCCTATTTCGATTGTCACTTAAATTGGAAAAAACTCCCTAATCCCCATTTCGGCCAGAAAAAGAAGGTGTGACAGCTCTGGCGACTCTGCTGGGGATAAGAACCCAGAATCTGGTTCAGGGTTTAAGAATTCGAGCTTAGAATAATTGTTATATGTTGGCTTTATTTATTACCTGATTTTATTTACATGTTCGGGCCTAATGTGCTAAATGTTGCTTTTTACCGTTTTGATATTATTTGAACTGTATATAAACTGTTACGAAACCCCTCTCTTCTATCTTCTGAGGAGTGAACGTTGGCGTGACTTCTTTCTGTTAGTGTCATATCCCAATTTAGAACGAGGTTCGGATAAGTTGTAAAGCCAGATGATCTTTTTGTTACCGGTATGCTGCCCCCCCTCTCCCGGCTTGAGTTGTCCGCTCGGGTAAGCCAGGTCTAGAACAATACACCCAGGTTTTAAACCTAGAATAACTCAGCCTCATGTCGAATCCCTAGTAGGAACGCTTGTTTGCATCATGTGCATTTTATGTGCTACCTGTGCATTTAATTTGTTTCGGTTTGCATGTTGACCGACTTTTAGACTAAGTGAGGAAAACCAATAAGAAAAAACCAAGTTTGAGGTAGGAGAGAGGATTTCACCAGTTTCCAAAAATGGTGTCCAAAATAACCCGAAACTCTGCCGAATTTTTGGAAAAAAAAAGAAGGAAAATTTTCTTGAAAAATAAAAAGATAAGAAAAAAAAGAGTTTTTGAGAAAGAAAGTTTTAGTCCAAAATGGTTTTTGTTTTTCCTTTTCATGTCAAAACTGGCCGAACTACGCGGGTTTGATTCTCACCGGACGTGGGATACGTAGATAACCCTCATAGGGTCCAGCCCCGCTTTTTGATTTTTTTTTGGAAAAAATAGATATATTAAGTGTCGTCATTCTTGTCATAAATAAGTGGGTGATGTTGTTTTGTCTAAATAGCTAAATATCCCAGCGGGACGTCGGAAGGCTGCTTTGCAAAAATAGCCACCGATGTTTTCTTTGTTAATTTTGGCCAGTAGCAAACATAGCCCTAAGAACTTTCATTCCGAAGTAATGAAAGGCCGTATTCGCAAAAGTAGCCTTGATTTATTTTATTATTTTACCTTTATTCAAATAAGGTTCACTTTGCCTATAAACCAACCGCCTTAATCTAAATGTGCAGAATGAGCACGAGTGAAAATTTACCAATAGGGATCATGTCCAAGACTCCACTGGACCTACACATGTGGTGGGAAGATTTGGGTCAAGAAGGACGAGATGTGGTCAAACTTTATTTGAAAGGGCTTACCGGATTGCTAAAGGTCAGGCCTAGAGGAGACATAATAAGGGCTTTGGTAACATTTTGGGACCCAACTCACAACATCTTCCATTTCTCTGATTTTGAACTCACACCCACTTTGGAAGAGATAGCAGGTTATATGGTAAGTACTGAAGGTCTAAGGCATAAGTACCTGGTCTCTCCAAGGGCCCTTAACCCCCACAAGTTTCTGGATTTGCTAAAAATAAGTAGGGGGGTCCAGTATGCAGACTTGGCAGGTGGGTTTTCCACTCTGCGCTTCATATACCAGAGGTACGGGCATGAAGAGAGATTTGACAACCGGGGAAATGGGAATTGTATCAAAGGGAGCCGATCGAAATGGGATGAGCATAGGCGCTTCGCTTTCATGGTAGCTTTCTTGGGTCTCGTGGTGTTTCCCCGGAAGGAGGGGAATATTGATCTGCGGGTAGCTGGAGTCGTCAGTGTTTTGATTACCAATGCCAAGAGCACTCTTGCCCCTATGATAGTGTCTGAGATATACCGAGCTCTCACGGCTTGTAAAGATGGGGTAGATTTTTTCAAGGGGTTCAATTTGATACTACAAATGTGGATGGTTGAGCATCCGTGTCACCGCCCTCGATATATGAACTATGGATCCACAGGAAAGAGCTGCATTGAAGAGTTCGACACAAGGGTCTCAGGTTTCAGAATGCCAGAAGGGTTTGGAGATTGGGTATCTTGCCTTCGCTCCATAACGGCAGGACAAATAGAATGGACACTGGGTTGGCTTCCCGTCGAAGAAGTTGTGTATATGCCGGCTGCCGGTCCTTACTTCCTCATAATGGGTCTTCGAGGCATTCAACCTTACGCTCTATACCAAGCGATGAGACAATTGGGAAGATGCCAGGTGACACATCCAGATGAAGATCTTAGTGTTTATGCGGTCGAAGTCAGCTCGGACGGCCAATTCCATGAAGAAACAGTTTGTCATAGTTGGAACGAGTGCCAGTATTTGACGGCAAACACTCGAGTGCGTGACTTGTCTAAAGGTGAGGTCTCACCAGCCTATCTTGCTTGGTATAGAAAGAAGGACACTGCAAGGGCCGAACCTGAAAGACCAACCAAAAGGCCCCACATCCAGGAATTTGTTGAAGCGTCACAGGAACAGTGGGCTTGGTTGACAAAGGAAAATGAGTACAGGGCCACAATAGGAAGGTTGGAAAAGCAAGTCTTCTTCAATATGAGAATGGTTTGCAAGCTGCCGCGGATGAGGGTGAAAAGAAAAAGTTGGCTGAAGAGAATGACGCCCTCCGAGCCCAAATTCTGGAAATGAAAACAGTAGCCGAGAACCCCATCAAAAGTGCAAAAGATGAAAATCTTATAGATAATCTTAGGAGGAAAGTGGGTGAATATAATTTTGATCTTAAAAAGATCGAGGGCGAATTGGCAAAGGTTCGAACAAAATTGGCTAGGAATACAGAGGAAAGAGCACGCTTGGTTCAACAGTTAAAGAAAAATATGTTAATGAAGCCGTGGGGTTGCTGAAAAAGATCACCGTCCTTGAGAACAAAATGACCAAGCAGGCAAAAGATTTCAAAGCAGAAAAAGAATACTGCTATGCATTGATGTCGCAGCTAGAGAAAGACCTGCAGCAGCTTTAAGAGCAAAATCATACAGCCAAACAAATTTTGGGGGGCCAGATCCCAGCAAATTAGACGATTGCTACAAGAGAAGGGTATTATCGGAGAAAGGGTTAGGAGCATTGCGGACTACATTCCAATGAAGTGCAACGAGTATGAAAACATGACCAGTTCCATGTTCTTCGCTTCCGTTATGATTTTTGTCCGACAGATTATGGATGACCTATTTCTCCTTCAAGAAGATATGGTGCATAGGCCCGTGGCGAGACCGACTGATGTTCCGCAGCCCCATGGAGCAGTAATTGAGGCACTTATGTATTCCTGATTTTTATTCGAGTCTGTATTTTTTGTTTCTTTGGAGTTTGTTAGTCCATTTTCGAGTCGGTATTTTCATCTTTCTTTTGGAGTGTGTTAGTCCATTTTCGAGTATGTATTTCCATCTTTATTTTGGAGTCTGTTAGTTCACTTGTCGAGTCTGTTGGTTCTCATGTTTAAATTTGTAGGGGAAGTCGTTATAATCAGGATTTCTTTTGTTTATTTTATGAAAATTTGAAAAAAAAGAAAAAGAAAACCAAAAATCTATCTTTCTTTTATTTTGCATTTGTTCCCTGAACTACGTAATGATCTGATTCATGCGGCGCCATGATACGTAGGTAATCCCCATAGGATTCGATCATAAGCATAGAATGAAAAAAAAGAAAAAAAATCAAAGAAATAAAGAAAATTAAGAAAATCGAGTGGAAGGCAGAGGGAAACCAAGTGCAAAATAAGAGGCAGGCAACAAAAATAAGTGGAAAAGGCCAATAGTGATTGAGAAGGGTTTTGGAGTGAAAGAAAAAGAGAGAGAAGAGGAAAGCACAATACGCGAAGAGATAGTTAAAAGCCGGGATGAAGCATGCAACCATTCAAATGCATGAATAAAATCTTTAACTGTCTAGGTGCATTGCATCCCAAATATGCGGTTGCCCATCTGTTAAATCTTTTAACGCTGACAAGTTTGCTGTTGTCATTGAGTTTAGGTAGGTGGTTAGTTTGTTTGGCATTCTGGCAACCCACCCGTACAACACCAGGTCTAAAGACAAGTTAAGCATGGCTGGCAAAGAGCTGGATGCAAGTGTTATTGATCCGTCAAGGGAAGGAGAAGAGTCTGATGTTAATCTGAAAGAGGAGTTACATAAGTTGAAACACCAAATGGCAGAGATGTACCAAGCATGGATGAAAGGGCATCCACCACCATCATACCCTGCCAACCCTGCTTTCATACCGCCACTAGCTCAATCCCAAGAACCTCCCACTATTGACTCATCTCCGCAACGACACCAGGCTTCCCCCATTACCACCATTATCAGGGCACCACTTCCCAAACCACACAAGCACCGCCAACCAAACCAATCCCATACCACCTCGACCAGCCACTCCTGTTTTCATAGCACCCCCGCCGCTACACTCCATCTATCCTCTAGTGATCCATTATTCCATATCCAAGATAACCAATACTATCCCCCAGAGCCTACTTTCAAGCCCCCCAGACCATTACTCCTACACTCTTCGTTTCGACCTCCCTGTTAAGACTGAGAAACCACCTAAAAACCTAGAGCAGGAAGAGATGTTCATGAAGGTAAGAAGCCTGAAACAATCATTCAGGAACATGCAGGGATTGGGAGGACAGGTGAGCGTAGCCTACAAAGATTTGTGTTTATTTCCCGATGTTCAGCTGCCCGTGAGATTTAAAATGCCTAAATTTGACCTATATGATGGGCACGGAGACCCGGTGGCCCATTTGAGGGGATTCTGCAGTAAAATGAGAGGAGCCGGTGGGAAAGATGAACTACTGATGGCATACCTTAGCCAGAGTATGAGTGGCGCGGCATTGGAGTGGTACACTCGTCAGGATCACAACAGATGGTATACTTGGGATGATTTGGCCCAAGCATTCGCTCGTCATTTCCAATACAACATTGAGATTGTTCCAGATCGTTGTCTTTGACTAAGATTGAGAAGAAGCCTAGTGAAAGTTTCAGGGAATATGGATTTTGCTGGAGAGAACAAGCGAGAGTTAACCCCCCGATGGAGGAAAATGAAATAGTGGAGTACTTTTTGCAGGCTCTGGAGCCTACTTACTTTGGCCACCTGATATCGGCCAGAGGTAAGCCTTTCAATGAGATAGTAAAGATGGGTGGCATGGTGGAGAATGGCTTAAATCAAGCAAAATCATGAGCTACTCGGCCATCAAAGCAACCACCCAAGCCATTCAAAGTGGTAACGGGGGAGTGATCGAAAGAAGAAGAAAGAAGATGTGGCAACAGTTGATTCAGTATCATGGTTTGGACCAAGGAGCCCGTCACCCCATTATACCCAGCCCGACCCCATCACCGAGCCTACACCTGAACTCCACATAATCCACCCCAACATTACTTCCCATCACCAGACCCTCAAATTTCTGGTCCACCATGCCCAATCATACACTCAACCTCCTTCCTATTCACAATGGCATGCCCCAGCCCCATAAAACACCTATACAGGTCCACAAAATGCTTACCCACCACCGGAGCCTATCAAAATACTGCCGGCCCAAGTTTTTGGCCCAAACCAGTGTTCAGAAATGAGAGGTTGCAAAGGAATAAAACTTTCACCCCGTTGGGGGAGTCTTATACCGGTTATTCTAGAGATTGAGGCAGTTGGATGTGCTGAGGCCAATTGAGTTGAAATTTCCAAACCCTCCTCCAAAGAATCTTGATTACTCCTTGAGCTGTGCCTACTGTTCTGGTACTCCAGTACATGATACAGAGAAGTATTGGCATCTGAAAAATGCCATCCAGGAGCTCATCGACACAAACCAGATTGTAGTCCAAACCCCGGAGGCACCCAACAGCAATCAGAACCCATTGCCAACCCATGATGAAACCAACATGATCGAGATAATACATAAGGAGGGGGAACCCAAGAAGCCCTCACAGTCCATCATGATGATTCGGTCTAGTGAGGTCAAGCCAGTCAAAAAATCAACGGTTGAAGGATCAATGAACAAGTTGAACGAGACAAACGATGAGCCGTCTGTGGTAGTTGAGAAAAGATCCCCAAGAAATGCTGTAGCAAAGCAAGATGAGTCAAAGCTGGTCGTGCCAGGGTTGGCGGGTAAGCCTATCATAATTGTAAAGGGTGCTCGTACGGACCCTATCATCATCAAACCTGTAACCCAATTGTCGGTAGTCAACACCAAGGCTATACCATGGAGCTACGAACAGGTGATAGTGACCTATAAGGGAAAGGAAGTGAAAGAAGAAGTCAATGAAGCCCAGAGATTAACTCGTTCGGGGAGATGATTTGCCCTGGAAGAGTTAAGAAAAGCTAAAACATCCAGAGATAATCCAGTTCTAGTAAAGAAAGCAGTCACTGAAGAAGAAGCGGAGGAGTTTTTTAGAAAAATGAAGGTACAAGATTACTCCATCGTGGAGCAGCTAAGAAAGACGCCCGCTCAGATTTTCCTGCTATCATTGTTGATCCATTCAGATGAGCATCGTCGGGCCTTGATGAAAATTCTGAACGAGGCTCATGTCCCCGACAAAATCTCAGTGAACCATCTGGAAAACATTGCCAACAAAATATTTGAGGTGAACAGGATCACCTTCTCTGATGACGAGTTGCCCGTGGAAGGAACTGAACACAACAAAGCACTCTATCTTATAAAATGTGAAGATTCTGTGGTCACCAGGGTATTAGTTGAAAATGGCTCCAGTGCAAACATTTTCCCTCTCTCTACTTTGAACAAGTTAAAAGTTGATGATGAGAGGATTCACAAGAACAGCATATGCGTCCGAGGTTTTGACGGTGGAGGAAAAGACTCGGTTGGTGATATAGTGCTTGAGTTAACAACAGGACCGGTGGAGTTCACCATGGAATTCTAGGTATTGGACGTAGTAGTCTCTTACAATTTGCTGTTAGGTCGGCCGTGGATACACGCCTCCAAATCAGTCCCGTCCTCTTTTCACCAGATGGTCAAGTTTGAGTGGGACAGACAGGAGATCATCATGCATGGTGAGGAGAATTTGTGTGCTCATAGTGATGCCTATGTCCCGTTTACTGAGGCCGAAGATGAAAAAGGGCCTTGGGTCTATCAGGTTTCTGAAACAGTGCCGGTCGAGAAGGTTCCAGAAGGGGAATGTATTCCAACTCCAAAGATAGCCTCTGCATCCGTCATGGTGGCCTCTGAAATGATGAAAAAGGGCTTTGTGCTAGGTAAAGGTCTGGGTGCATCCTTTCAAGGTATCATACAACAGTGTTCCTCCTTGAAAATTTGGGTACGTTCGGTCTTGGATTCAAACCCACAGCGGCAGATGTGAAAAGGGCTAAAAGGTTGAAACAGAAGGCGTGGGCACTTTTGAAGCCTATCCTGCGTCTCTCCAGGTCCTTTGTCAAGCCCGGTGCCAGGAAACGCCCAGTGTCAATAGTTCCAATTTCTGTGGTCGACATTGATGAAGAGTTAATTGAAAGGTTCCAGAGGTTGTTTGAGGATGTGAACATGGTAGAAGTCGGAGGAGGGTCCAGCAAAGCAGACGTGCAGTTCGTCGGGCCGAATGTAAAGCTTAACAATTGGAAGGCAACTCCTCTCCCTACTCGGAAGGAGTCTTGGTAGTTTGTTTTGGTTTCCTTTCTATCTGGGTTATTCCAGGGTTGTGACCTAGATTTTTTTATTTTTCGCTTGTTGATGTACAAACCCTGTTATCTTTTATTTTCAATGAAATGCAGTTTCCCTTTTCTATCTTTCCTGATAGTTTTTATTTTTGTTTCTTTTCTTCTTCGTACAGTTCTTTTTATGCTGGTTTCAATGACATGACATGCATGAGGAATATTCGGCCCAGTCTTAAAAGTCAATCTAATTCTGAAATAATAATCCAAGAAATAGAGTGTGATGATGAAACAGAATATGATGAGGATGCGGTATTTGAGGAAATTAGTAAGGAACTAAATCATTTTGAAGAAAAACCCAAGCCTAATCTTAATGAAATGGAAGCAATCAATTTAGGAGATCCAGATAATGTCAGAGAAACCAAGATAAGTGTCCATCTTGAGCCACAAATCAGGGAAGAATTAATCAAAGCATTGTTTAAATATACGGATATTTTTGCATGGTCGTATGATGACAGGCTAGGCTTGAGTACCGATTTGGTGGTCCACAAATTGCCAATTTATACGGCATTCCCTCCCGTCAAGCAGAAGCTGAGAAAGTTCAAAACTGACATGAGTGTGAAGATTAAGGAAGAAATCACAAAGCAGTTGGACGCAAAGTTCATTCGAGTCACGCTATATCCCACTTGGTTAGATAATGTTGTGCCGGTTCCAAATAAAGATGGCAAGACCAGGGTGTGCGTTGATTACCGTGATCTCAACAAAGCAAGCCCAAAGAATAATTTTCCATTGCCAAATATCCACATTCTGATTGACAACTGTGCCAAGCACGAGATCGGGTCTTTCGTGGATTGCTATGCGGGATACCACCAAATTTTGATGGATGAGGAGGATGCAGAAAAGACAGCATTCATTACTCCATGGGGAACTTATTGCTACTGGGTAATGCCATTTGGTTTGAAAAACGTTAGGGCAACTTACATGAGGGCAATGACTACTGTGTTCCATGACATGATACACAAGGAGATTGAGGTTTACGTGGATGATGTGATCATAAAGTCAAAGTAGCAGGCCGACCACGTCGGAGATTTGAGAAAGTTTTTCCAAAAGCTCCGCAGGTACGATCTTAAGCTTAACCCTGCCAAGTGCGCATTTGGTGTTCCATCCGTAAAGCTGTTGGGATTCATAGTCAGTCGTCGAGGCGTTGAGTTGGACCCGTCAAAGATCAAAGCTATTCAAGAGTTTCCACCTCCAAGGAACAAGACTGAGGTGATGAGTTTGCTCGTGCGTTTAAACTACATTAGAAGGTTTATTGCTCAACTCATGACAACTTGTGAGCCCATCTTTAAGTTGTTGAAGAAGGATGATGTGGTCAAATGGACTGATGAGTGCCAGGAGGCATTTGATAAAATCAAGGGATACTTGTCAAACCCACATGTCTTGGTCCCGCCGGAACCCGGGAGGCCTTTAATTCTCTATCTGACGATCTTGAATAAATCGTTTGGTTGTGTGTTGGGTCAGCATGACATCACTGGAAGGAAGGAGCAAGTCATCTATTATCTCAGAAAGAAGTTCACATCCTATGAGGTTAAATACACTCCCCTTGAAAGAACATGTTGTGCCCTGATTTGGGTGGCACAATAGTTGAAGCATTATCTGTCATCTTACACTACTTACCTCATTTCTTGCCCGGATCCTCTAAAATATATCTTTTAGAAGCCTGTGCCCACAGGAAGACTTGCGAAGTGGCAGATTTTTCTCACAGAGTTTGACATTATCTATGTGACTCGGACTGCGATGAAAGCCCAAGCATTGGCTGATCATATGGCCGAGAACCCGGTCGATGAAGAGTATAAGCCATTGAAAACCTATTTTCCTGATGAAGAGGTGATGCATATTGATGAGGTTGAGCACGACGAAAAGCCCGGTTGGAGACTCTTCTTTGATGGGGCCGCTAACATGAAAGGTGTCGGAATAGGGGCAGTACTCGTCTCGAAAATAGGGCATCACTACCCTGTTACGGCTCAGCTTTGTTTCTATTGTACCAACAACATGGCTGAGTACGAGGCATGCATTTTGGGATTGAGGTTAGGTGTAGACATGGGAGTCTAGGAAGTTTTTGTCTTGGGAGACTCGGACCTCCTGGTGCACCAGATTCAAGGAGAATGGGAGACACGAGATTTAAAGCTCATACCATATAGACAATGTTTGCATGATCTTTGTTAGCGGTTTCGATCCATAGAGTTTAGGCATATTCCAAGGATCCATAATGAGGTTGTCGATGCTTTGGCTACCTTGGCGTCAATGTTGCACCACCCGGACAAAGCTTATGTCGACCCTCTGCATATTTAAGTTCGGGATCAGCATGCCTACTGTAATGTGGTTGAGGAAGAACTTGATGGTGAACCATGGTTCCATGACAGTAGGGAGTACATTAGGATGTGGGTATATCTGGTACAAGCCACAGGTGATCAAAAGAGAACAATTCGACGTTTGGCTAGTGGATTTTTCTTAAGCGGGGGGATTTTGTACAAAAGAACTCCAGATCTTGGGCTATTGAGGTTCATCGATGCTAAGCAAGCCAAAACTATCATGACCAAAGTATATTCCAGAGTTTGCGGGCCGCATATGAGCGGGTATGCTCTGGCAAAGAATATTCTTCGAGCAGGGTATTATTGGCTCACCATGGAACGAGATTGCATCAGCGCTGTGCGCAAGTGTCATCAATGCCAAGTACACGGAGACTTGATTCACTCTCCACCATCTGAGTTGCACACAATGTCCGCATTATGGCCCTTTGTTGCTTGGGGCATGGATGTCATTGGACCAATTGAGCCCGCGGGGTCAAACGGGCACAGGTTCATTCTGGTGGCCATTGACTATTTCACTAAGTGTGTCGAAGCTAAAACTTTCAAATCTGTGACCAAGAAGGCAATGGTCGACTTTGTTCATTCAAATATCATTTTTCGGTTTGGAATCCCAAAGATAATCATCACAGACAATGGTGCTAATCTTAACAGTCATTTGATGAAAGAAGTATGCCAACAGTTCAAGGTTACGCATCAGAATTAAAATTCGTATCGCCCCAAGGCAAACAGAGTTGTCGAGGCAGCCAACAAGAACATAAAGAAAATACTTCAAAAAATGGTGCAAGGTTCCAGGCAATGGCATGAGATGTTGCCTTTTACTTTTGTAGGTTATCGCACTACTGTTCACACTTCAGTAGGTGCAACTCCTTATTTGTTGGTATATGGTACTGAAGCAGTGATACCCGCGGAAGTTGAAATTCCATCTCTTCAGATTGTTGCTGAAGCCGAAATTGATGATGATGATTGGGTCAAAACCCGTTTGGAGCAATTAAGTCTGATTGACGAGAAAAGATTTGCAGTAGTGTGTCATGGCCAGTTCTATCAAAGGAGAATGTCAAGAGCATACAACAAAAAGGTGTGTCCCCGGAAATTTGAAGTGGGTCAGTAAGTGTTGAAACGCATCCTTCCATATCAGGCTGAAGCAAAAGACAAGTTCGCCCCAAATTGGCAGGGGTCGTTCATCGTAACGAGAGTGTTGTCCAAGGTGCTTTGTATTTAACAGATATAGAAGGCAAATGTATAGATATGGCTATCAATTCTGACGCGGTCAAAAGATATTATGTATGATTTTTTTGGTTTAAATTATGTTTGTTTGTATGTGGCATGTTTTGGAGATTGGAATGACAAAGGCATCGTATTCTGCTATCTAAACACTTTACCTTTTTTTACCCCTTTGAGCCTTATTTATTTTCTTTCATACACCTCTTTTGGAACCAGTAGCAAAGTTCAGAAACACGGACACGAAGGTAAATAAAGAAGGAAAAGGAAAAAAGAAAAGAATGAAAAAGAGTGAAAATAAAAAATAAAAATAAAAAAGAAGAAAGAAAAGACCGAAAAAAAAGAAGAAGAAGAAGAAAAAAAAGAAGAAGAAAGAAAAGAATGAAAAAGAGTGAACAAAAAGAAAAAAAAAGAAAAAAAAAAGAAAAGAATGAAAAAGAAAAAAAAAAGAAAGAAGAAGAAAAAAAAAGAAGAAAAGAAAAGAAAAAGGGAAAGAAGAGAAAAGAGAAAAGTAACAAAAACAAAGCAATTCCTATTACATGAACTACGTTTGACCTGATTCCTTTTAAGGATACGTAGGCAGCCTCACGGTTCGGTCCCATCCAAATAAAAATTCAAAACCCCCAAGCAAAGAAATTGGGGCAGAAGTTGTGGCTATGTAAAAGATCTGATTCCAAAAGTTGTAATTGTGAACCCACACAATTTGTTTTGAGCCTTTATCTTTCTTTCTAACCACATCCAAAAGCCTGCATTACGGTCCAAAGAAAGACCTTTCGACCAATATTCGAGGGTTCCAAGTCAAGCGAGACAGAGGTATGATTCACATCAAGGGGCAACACTCTGTGCCACATAAAGGAAAATAAATAAATAAGAGAGTCTTATTGGTGAAAACCCTAACGGGCACCGTAAGGCGATGGCGAGCCGAGAGAAATAAAAAGTAAGAGAGTCTTATTGGTGAAAACCTTCACGGGCACCGTAATGCGACAATGAGTTGAGAGATGAACAAATGAGAGACGTTTGTTGGTGAAAACCCTTCACGGCACTGCAAACCGAACAAGGTCAGTGACTTGGTGAAGAGATTGGGTTATGGAGATCCCGGGCATAAGGTATGACAACTGAAAGTTGATTGGTTGAACATGATGGGCTGATTAATCCGAAATGCATGTCATGATCATTGGCGCCAGCTGCCTCACTCAGATAAGTCTCTTTTCCCTTTTCTCCCACAAAAATTCATCATGTTTCGAATTTTCTTCTTTATTCCTAATTCTCAAAGTCACTGTATTTCATTTCGTTTGGGTTTATTTCTAAGGATTTATCAATGTCATCCTCGTTTAAGCAAGTAAATAAAGATTCCAAAGCTTACTACCAACTTCCAAAATTGCACAAAGCAAAGTGAGGCCAAAACATACCAGAAAAAGCACAATGCAAAAATGAAAATAAGGTGTTAGTGAAAGTTCAAGTGGTCGAGTGGTTTGTGAACGTTATGGAAGATGCAGAGGTTCAAATGAGAAGGACAGAAATGTAAAACAACGGTTTTGAGTGCATGTCATTCGGGTCTTTCAGGGTCCTGTGGTTGAGATTCAGTCAGAAAGTCAAAAAAATTCTTGGCCAGTTCAAAGCAGCCAGTTAGAACAAAGCACGGCAGTGGGAGGGCCATCTTCAACAAAAAATGCCATAAACTAACCACCACACTTTTCAAACTGATAAAGTTTTCTTTGATTGAAACAGGGGCAGGAAATATCGTTGGTTCCGGAGGAATCCTCCGTACGGAAAGCATGTACCAGACAGGTTCGACCGTGAATTCTCAGGACCCGCCTGGATAATGGGATTTAATTAGAAGTTCTCAGGACCCTCCTCGACAATGGGACTTAGTTAAAATTCAAAACATCCATGAGTAACAAGATCTAGCATAATCTCTACTTTGAGAAAATATAGTTGGCTTTAAAGTTTTCATTCTTACGATGAGATTCAATTTGAAATTCTCAGGACCCACCTGGATAATGGAATTTAATTGGAAGTTCTCAGGACCTTCCTTGACAATGGGACTTAGTTAAAATTCAAAACATCCATAAGTAAAAAGATCTAGCATAATCTCTAATTTGAGGAAATATAGTTGGCTTTAAAGTTTTCATTCTTACGATGAGATTCAATTTGAGATTTTCAGGACCCTCCTAGATAATGGGATTTAGTTTAAATTCTTAGAGATTTTGGGTGACATGATTCGATTAACACTCACATATGAGCCCAGATACCAAACTGGGCAGAAAATTTTCTTTGTCTGTTTTACTGTGATTGCAGGCACCCACCTGAAGAATAGGGTCAACTTTAGGTTTACATTTTCAAGTTCAAGTTTTGGTAATCATGCGCCCACCTGGAGAACAAGGGAATACAATTTCAAGTTCTGATAATCAGGCGCCCACTTGGAGAACAAGGGAATACAGTTCAAGTTTTGGCAATCAGGCACCCACCTGGAGAACAAGGGAATACAATTCAAGTTTTGGTAATCAGGCACTCACCTGGAGAACAAGGGAATACAATTCAAGTTTTGGCAATCAGGCACCCATCTGGAGAACAAAGGGAATACAGTTTCAACTTTTGGCAATCAGGCGCCCACCTGGAGAACAAAGGGAATACAATTTCAAGTTGTGGAAATCAGGCACCCACCTGGAGAACAAGGGAATACAGTTCAAGTTTTGGCAATCAGGCGCCCACCTGAAGAACAAGGGAATGCAGTTCAAGTTTTGGCGATCAGGCGCCCACCTGGAGAACAAGGGAATACAGTTTCAAGTTTTGGCAATCAAGCACCCACATGGAGAACAAGGGAATACAATTCAAGTTTTGGTAATCAGGCATCCACCTGGAGAACAAGGGAATACAATCCAAGTTTTGGCAATCAGGCACCCGCCTGGAGAATAAGGGAATACAATTCAAGTTTTGAAAATCAGGCGTCCACCTGGAAAACAAGGGAATGCAGTTCAAGTTTTGGCAATCAGGCGCCCACCTGGAGAACAAAGGAATACAATTTCAAGTTTTGGCAATCAGGCACCCACCTGGAGAACAAGGGAATACAATTCAAGTTTTGGTAATCAGACGTCCACCTGGAGAACAAGGGAATACAGTTAAAGTTTTATGCAATCAGGCACCCCCCTGGAGAACAAGGGAATACAGTTAAAGTTTTTGGCAATCAGGCACCCACCTGGAGAACAAGGGAATACAGTTTCAAGTTATGGCAATCAGGCACCCACCTGGAGAACAAGGGAATACAATTCAAAGTTTTGGCAATCAGGCGCCCACCTGTAGAACAAAGGAATACAATTTCAAGTTTTGGAAATCAGGCGCCCACCTGGAGAACAAGGGAATGCAGTCCAAGTTTTGGCAATCAGGCACACACTTGGAAAACTAGGGAAATCATTTTAGAATTCCTTTCAGATTTAAGTTCAAATCAACACCAGGAGCCCGCCTGAAGAATAGGGCCAATTCAAGTTTGAAGTAGCAGAAGCTCGCCTAAAATCCAATAGTTCGAGATGCACAACAGAACTGTAGAAGATCCAAGATCAAGTTTCTCAAGAACTATCGATAGGAACTGTGTAACTCATAGCTGATAGATTTAGTTAGTTTCTTTTTCATTTTTATTTTGGTTTAATAAGGAGCTCAGCAAGCGGTAACAGCAGCAACAGTAGTGAAATCACAGCTTTTCGATAGTCCCAGCTACAAAAACTTCTAGAACTACACTGACATGATTTCTTTGTAGCCAAGGATATGTAGGCAACCTCTGAAGTAAGGTTCGGTCGAGTTTTATTTTCAAAAAAAATGCTTCTAATGGAGTATCAAACGGGAAAAAAATGTTCATGATTGCTCACTTTATCTTTGCCCAAAACTTTTTCATGTTTCCGAGCAAAGAGGGGCAGTTGTGAGCGCCTAATTTTTGCCCCGCATAGGAAATTACTCCTAAAATAATCCAAAAATAGTTTTTATTGTTTTATGAATTTTAGGAGTTTTTTTTTCTTTATTTGTTTTACATTTATTCGCATTGTTTATGAATATCGTAAAATCATAAAAATCAAAAAATATTCGAATCTGAATTTTATAGCATTTTAGATTTTAAATTGCATTTTTCTAGGATTTATTTATATTGTAAGAGCATTATTTAAATATATAAAAAAAATGCATTCTTATCTTAATTTAATTAATCAGGCCATTAGGTTAATTTTGCAAAATTAGTTGGAATAGGAGTGTTAGATAAATTAGTTATTCTTGAAAATGAAAAGAAAGGAAAGAAAAGGCTATTTTCAAAATAGGCCAGCAACCAAATCTTACAACACCCACCCCATCCCATCTCTAAACTAGCCCAATACCTATTACCCCTTCAATATAACCCTACCCCCTATAAAAGGAGGAAAAAGAAATAGAAAAAGGGGATCGGATCCTTACACACAGAGAAAAAGAAAAACGACGCAGAGCCTCACCCCCCCCCCTCCCATGGTTCTTCTTCATCTTCATTTTTCAAAAAAAAAAAAACAAAGCCCCTCCTCATTTTCTCTATCTCACTCACAGTCAAAACATCTGAAACAAATTTCTAAAAAAAGAAGCTTTTACTAAAATACCGAGCTCTATGAAACTTCAAGAGAAGAGAGATCATTTTCTGGGGTTTTAAGGCTATTTGAAGTCGGAATCTGCTGTAGTTTATTTTCTGCTGTTCATTATTGTTGAAATTCATCTTCTGTTCAGACCTCTATTTGATTTTCAATTGCAGTTTAGGTATGTTCGGCTATCTCTGTTGCTGGGTGTTTGAATCTCAAATAAAAAAAAATTCAACTTGTTTATGTATTGATTCTGTCCCAGTTCACGGATTTATCATATGGAATTTTTCATGTTTCATCTGTTTTGACTCCTACGATTAATTGAACTGATGGGATGTTGTTTGAAGCGTGGAGATCAAAATCTATACTTCAAATTTTTTTTATTTTTTTCGGATGAAGATTGGCAATTTGAGTGAAACTCAAAGACGCATGAGTTGGTGGTGACTCACTGTAAAATTTTGATGTTATGATGAGATTAGTTTCAAGCTTGTTTGATCACATAGCTAAAGAAGAAATGAGGAAAAGACGAAGAGAAAGGACAGTACCAAAAAAATGCATTTGTTTAGTTTAATGATTTTGAAATTGCCCAGTAAAATAATTTTACTTCCTTATCACTGTTTGGACATCTGCTTAGCTCGTATGCAATTGAATAAGTTTAACATCTATAATTTTTTTCACATATCATCCTTTTCACTTAGTCACATCAGTAAAGTTACAAATCACGGAACTCGGCAGTGCCTCACACCTTCTCCCGGGTTAATTGAATTTCCTACTTGGATTTCTGGTTCGCAGACATTTTTAAAAAAGAGTCAAAATTTTCCTCGATTTGGGATATTAAAATAAATGGTGTTTCGGAACACCGTAAAAAATTCGGGTGGCGACTCTGAATCTTAAATAAAATAATCCCGTTTCAATTGTCACTTAAATTGGAAAAATCTCCCTACACATTTCGGCGAGAAAAAGGAGGTGTGACACCAGGGCTTGGTTGAACTATCTTTCTTTAATTTTTATTGTCTTTAAATAAGGCTCGGGTAAAAAAAAAACCTGTCTCGTCGTTCTTTGTCTGAAAACTCTTCGTGTTTCCAGTCAAAGATGGGCAGCTGTAGACATGTAATTTTTGACCCGCACATTAAAATTGTCCTTTAATAGTCCTAGTATTTTTAGAATATTTATTTGAGTTTATTCCTATAGTATTTAGCTTTATTACCAATTTTAATTCTATTTTTTAGCACAAAAATTAAAAAAATACAAAAATAATTTTACTTTTAGTATTTAATTTTATTTTTAGTAGTTTATTTTAAGCAGGAGTGATCTTCATATTTTATAGATACATTATATTATTTAGTCTTTTTATCCCAAAGTCAAAACCTAACAAGACATGGACCCAACCCCAAATTCCTAAAATCCAAGCGCAATCCCTTGGCCCATTCGCCCTACCACACAATCCGGCCCAATACCCATCTCCCTACTCATTAAAACAACCCTAACCTCATTTCAACAAAGGAGGGGAAACAGACCTAAAAAGAAGGAAAAAAATCCTTATTTTCATTCACCTTCATTCCCTCAGCCACCGCCTGAACACACAAACACTGCCGCTGCCCTTTCCCTCTTCTCCTTCACCACGAAAATCAGCTTTAAAGTACCCCACAAACACCCAAAATCAGCTCGTGAAACCTCCCAAAATAGCCCGCGTCTGCCCGTATTTTAACTTAGTTGAAGTTCGAAGTCAAAGAGGTCGAGTTTGCCGTTGTTAGTTTCCGGCCATTGTGATGACCCAAAAGGTTATCTTGTGTAAATTTAGCAAAAACTGTGTTCTGAGGCCCCGAAGGCCTCCATTAATCTCACCTCGATGTGCGTGTACAGCCCGAGCGCGTAGCCGGGAAGTCTATACGTAGAAATGTGTTGAACAGCTGAATTTATAATAATTAATGGAATAAAGTTGACTTTGGTCAACATTTTTGGTAAAGGGACCCAGACCCATGATCTGACGGTCCCGGAGGGTCCGTAGGAAATATGGGACCTGGGCATATGCCCGAAATCGAATTCTGAGGTCCCAAGCCCGAGAAATAAATTTTTAAAGAAAATTATTTTCTGAAAATAAAAAAGACTTTTGAAAATGAACTTTGATGTGAAATCTGTGTTACCGGGCCCGTATTATGGTTCTGAAGCCCGGAACAGGTTCAATATGTGTTATATGAGTTATCTGTAAAATTTGAAAAGAAACGGACTTGGTTGGACGTGTTTCGGATCAAAATTGGAGAATTTAGAAGTTTGACAAAAATTCTATGAATTTTTGAGTTTAATTCATTGTTTTTGATGTTATTTTAGTGGTTTGATTACTCGAATAAGTTCGTAGGATGATTTTGAAGTCGTGTGTATATTTGGTTTTGAGCCCCGAGGGCTCGGGTGAGTTCCGGGTAGGTGTCGGGGTGCAAAAGAGTTGGAAAATATGGTGTTTTAGGCTGTATCTGGTGTCCAGTCATTTCTTCAACGCGATCACGATGTGCATTTTAGGAAGGGGGTAAATTTGCTCTTCACGATCGTAAAGAGCCGAGTGCGAACGCGGAGCCTTAGGGTTTAGCTCTACGCGATCGCACCCCTATGTCCGCGATCGCGTAAGTCTCTTGTGGGGTTGGGGGCTAGACAGCAATTTGTTCTATGTGAACACGATCTTTCGTTCGTGATCGCGTGGGTCCACGTTCTGGTTCTCTGCGATCACAATCCCTTATTCGCGATCGCGTAAGTCTGAAACCAGTACTCTCCGCGATCGCGTAGAGTAAATTCACCCAGTGATTTCTAAGGTTCAAAAACAGAATAGTTACGGGGTTAAACCCATTTTTTTCCAAACTTCTTCTCCACTCTTCTTGAGCGATTCTTGGGAGACCTTTCCTCCATAACTTCATAGGTTCTTAACTCTATTTTCTTTCATCTTCATCCATTATTATCATCTTCTAGGCCTAAAATCATGGGTTAAAAGGTAGGAATTGGGGGTTCTTGGTAGAGTTAGGGCTTTTGGAATTTTGGGGATTTCAATCTTTTTTAGGGGTCGAATTTCAAAGCAAATTGTATATTCGGGTTCGTGGGGGAATGGGTGATCGGGTTTTGGTCCGAACCTCGAGTTTGGACCAAGCGGGCCCGGGGTATTTTGGTATTTTTGGAAGAATGATGGGAAATGCATATTTAGGCGTTGGGATTGATATTGTTGAGTCGATTATGTCTAGATACTATTGTTTCGGAGTTGGATTCGAGAGGGAAAGCAGTGCTAGAGGCTTGATTTGGATTCTTGAAATTGAGGTAAGTGTTTGGCCTAACCCTAGCTTGAGGGAATATGTGTTGAATCATATGTGCTACGTGTTATTATCATGTTCAATGTATAGGCGAGGTGACGAGTACCTATACCTTGTTATCAAACATGCCAGTGAGTCATATCTTATGGTATATGTGTTTTCTTCGATATCCACTGTATTTATGAGGTAGCTTCTATTTTGGAGATTATTCAATTGTTGGAAATACTGAGTTGTGAACGCTGTTTATTAGTTGTTCGGTTGAGGATTATTTTAGTTATGTTGTACGTTCAGTGAGATTGGTTATAGCTGGGTCCCTTGCCGGGACAGATATTTCTGTTATTGTTCCCTTGACGGCATGTTGTAAATTATGTTTTGTATTGTGGTTCTTCCTTGCCAAATTGTTGTTCTGATTATTGTTGGGTAAGGAAGAGTGTAATGCACGAAGGGTGATGTCGTGCACTTGTTTTGGTGAGTATGAGAGTAAAGCACGAAGGGTGATGCCCTGCCATTGCTTATATTAAAAGCACGAAGGTTAATGTCGTGCCGATATAGTGAGGTAAAAGCACGAAGGGTGATGCCCTGCCATTGCTTATATTAAAAGCACGAAGGTTAATGCCGTGCCGATATTGTGAGAAAATCACGAAGGGTGACGCCGTGCACTTGTCTTAGTGAGAATGAGAGTAAAGTACGAAGGGTGATGTCGTGCACTTGTTTTGGTGAGTATGAGAGTAAAGCGCGAAGGGTGATGTCGTGCACTTGTTTTGGTGAGTATGAGAGTAAAGCACGAAGGGTGATGTCTTGCACTTGTCTTGGTGAGAATGAGAGTAAAGCACGAAGGGTGAAACCGTGCACTTGTTTATTTCCCTGTTGTTATTCTGATACTAGACGGTTGCCATGTTCTATTACTCAATGAGTGTTTTTCCCCTCTGTACCCTGGCATGTTCTTCCCGTATTTGTTCTTAACTGTTTACTTCCTGCCGTTATTTCTATTATATATTATTGAATTGTACAAGTGTTTATTATTTGTCGTGTCCTAGCCTCGTCACTACTTCGCCGAGGTTAGGCTCGGTACTTACTCAGTACATGGGATCGGTTGTACTAATGCTACACCTGTACTTCTTTATGTTGTGCAAATTATAGTACCGGACCCGGTGGACAGTGATCGAGGGAGTGTCCTTCAGTCCACAGGCGACACTGAGGTAGTCCTGCAGGCGTCCGCAGGCCTTGGCGTCACCTCCTATCTCATTCCTTTTTATTTCTGTCTTCTCTTGTACTTCCGAGACAGTTGTATTATTTTGCTCAGACTTTGTTTTTAGCAAAAATCTTAGACTATTCGTGAGTTTGTGATACCAGTTCTGGGAGTATGTTTAAGGAAATTTTGTAGTACGTATTATTTAAGTTGTTGAATTTCTTATCTTCCGCATTCTTGTTTCTATTTGTGAACAACTAATTTTTGGCCATACCCAAATTCTATACTAGTGTAAATATTTCTTTTAGGTCTAATCTTGATATTTTAAAACTTTTATCTTATTTTTAATAGGTTTTATTTGAGAAAGTTAAAAATTACAAACAAAAAAAAAATTATTATTCAAATGCTTATAGTATAAATTTTGTTACTATTTATAAAGAGAAAAAGAAAATTTACAAAAATATATGATTTCTTTTAATTTGAATTATAATAAATAAGTTAATTTAGCTTTAGTATATTTTGGATGTCATTTAATTATAGTGTAAATATTTAGTTTGCATATATTATTTTAGTCTAAATATTAAGTAGTTAATTTTCTTATCTCTCTCTCTCTCTCTCTCTCTCTCTCTCTCTCTATATATATATATATATATATATATATATATATATATATATATATATATATATATATATATATATATATATATATATATATATATATATATATATATATATATATATATAAACAAAAGAAGAAGAAGAAGAAAAAATAACATGAACTAAAAGATTAATTCCTATATATTAAATGTAAGGTGAATCTTTATAAGTTTATATTCTTTATAATGCTTCTCTTTTAGTTTAGATTGGTCTAAATTTTGTTACTTTCTTTTCTTCTTTAAGTTTTGTTTCTGTTGTTAGAGTGAATTTTTTTTTTTCAAATAACTGAAATGTGAATTTCGTATCTATATTGTTTAGTTAATATTATTTAATAAGTCCATTAGACTTAGAAAGTAAATGAGTAAATTTTGTTTTAAAGAAAATTCATTTTTATCAATAATGTTTGTGTTGACATTCTATTCTTTTGTTAACGTCATGTTGCTTGCATTTATATTATTTTGAAGAGTTGCTTTATGAAAGAACATATGGTATTAAGTTTAATTTCTTTTTATAATTTAATAAAAGTTGGAAAAAATAAACTCTTAAGTCGAAGAAGCTCTAATGTATTAGAGCAATTGAATCATGTACTCTTAAGGTGAGATTGATGAGATTTTGAGTTTTTATTTTTATTTATTTAATAATTTACAGCAAGGATTATGGTTCAGGAAGATAACAATGAAACAAGGTTTAAATATTAAAATAGTAATTTGTATTTGAATAATCTTTCAAAAAAAAATCATTTAAATGTCACATTATATATAAACTTATAAAGATTCACCTTACATTTAATGGAGTACTATTCAAGTAGATAAATAGTATTGAACAACGAGATCCTTGAAATAATTATCATTTGGAACAATTAGTTACAAGTTAGAAATATTTGTTAATAATTAAATAGGAGCTTGTATATAGTAAGTCAAATAACAGACGCTGAAACAAACGTAAGCAAAGAGACAGACCTCCAAATTTGTTTGCCAAACTTGCTAAGTATATTTTAAGAATAACATTTGCATTCATATTGTATTGTCTACAAGAATTCCATGAACCATGACCTCACCACAATCTCAAATTAGTTTAGAAAAATAACTTTAAAATACTAGAAAAACCTTAGTTGTAATCCAAATATTAGTCTATGTGTTCATACCCGAACCTTGGATTGATACGATTAAATAATAAAAGGATCATGTGCGCATTCCGTGTCTCGATGCC
>ML335660.1:0-14766 GCA_005239505.1 Nicotiana paniculata | reverse complement strand
ACAACATTGAACCAACTCTTAAAGTGTTTCTATTATGGTTCAAGTCTAGAAGATATTGGATAATCTCCAAATCAATTTTTTGCTAGGGCTACCTCGGACACAAAGAGGTTCCCAACTTAGGACGCGCTTTACATTTCCGCATTATGTGTTTAACTACCGCAATATTCTTTTCATAATCCTCACTAACTTGGTTACCTTTTGTTTTTATCTTTTCTTACTTCCCTCCCCAAAGGTTAGTTCGTGCATTCTGGCATCATCAGCCTATCGCACCAGATCCAAGGGCCCTCCACATACTCGTCCTCTTAGTCCTCCCAAGGGCAAAGACAAAGGCAAAAGTAAGATGGAAGATTCTACCAGCACCAGAAACGAGAATATGATTGAGCGGGTAGAGGCCACTGATGGCCGAGGTATTCAGGTCCTTCATGAGAACATGTCACCACTTGAACAGAAATTGCTGAAGGTTCAGGAAGAACTCGATCAAGTCCGGAATCTGGCCAATTTGTCATTTTCCCTCAACGTCCACGACATCAACTTTCCAAATTCTCAAAACCCCGCACCTCCACAAAATATCCCAAGACAACAAAATCATCCCACACCTCACCATCACGCCACTTCCCCAAAGAACCAAACTCTCCCGACGCAGTGCAATGCTTGCCACACCTCCAATAACACTCCACTACTCATCCCAGAACCTCAAAACCCCACAAAGGACCATTTCCACACCTATAACAATCTCATCTATGTGGAAACCGTGACCCACTCCACTCCGCCTATTCCACAAGCGTCCGAGTCTGATGAAAAGGATTTACTTATCAGGAACCTAGTCGGGGAGCTTAAGAAACTGACCAGCCGATTCCAGGGTGTTGAAGGAACCAAGGGAATTGAAGGGTTGAATTATGAAGACCTTTTTATCCAACATGATGTCGAACTACTCGAGGGGTACAAACCTCCAAAGTTCGAAATGTTTGATGGCACTAGTGATCCGAGAGTCCATCTGAGGACCTATTGCGACAAATTGGTTGGCGTGGGAAAGGATGAAAGAATCCGCATGAAGCTGTTCATGAGGAGTTTGAAGGGAGACGCATTGTCTTAGTACATCAGCCAAGACCCCAAGAAATGGTCAAACTGGGTAAGCATGGCGTATGATTTTATGGACAGGCTTAGATTCAACACAGACAATGCACCAGATGTGTTCTACATCCAAAATTTGAAGAAGAAACCTACAGAAACTTTTCGCAAGTATGCTACTCGCTGGAGGTCCGAAGCCGCTAAAGTCAGACCTGCTCTAGAAGAAGAACAGATGAACAAGTTCTTTGTCTGGAATCAGGACCCGCAGTATTATGAACGGTTAATGATGGTTGGGGCCACAAGTTCTCTGACATCATCAAATTGGGTGAGCGGATTGAAGAAGGTATTAAAAGCGGTATGGTTACAAATTTTGAATCCTTGCAAGACACTAACAAGGCTCTACAGTCTGGTGGTGTGTCTAAGAAGAGAGACGTGGGAGCCGTAATGGTTGCACAAAGAGCCAAGTGCCTGCTCAAATACCAAACCTATCAACCACATCCACTCACATACCATCCAACCCCGAATTACCAAGCACCCTCACCAAATTACCAAGCTTCACCACCCACATATCAACCTACTTCGCACAGATATTCACAACCCGCCCCTGTCTACCACACTTATAATTCCCAGCCATCCCATTACCAATCACCCCTACACGCCAAAACTTCCGTAGACCTCGTCCTAATTTTGATCGCCGCCCTCCAAAGTAATACACCACCGCCGAGCCCATTGACCAGCTGTATAAGAAGCTCAAAGATACTGGTTATGTCACACCTATCCCTGCTTCCACCCCTGAGAACCCTTCTCAGTGGGTTAACCCAAACAAATCCGGTGCATACCATTCCAGCACGAAAGGACACACCATCGAAGAATGCCGCTCTCTGAAGGACAAAATACTGGCACTCATTGACAACAAGATTATTGTGGAAAAAGAACCCGCTCCAAATGTCCGCGATAATCTTCTGCCAGACCATAAGAGTGGAGGTATCCATATGATTGAAATAGAAGATGATTGGGATCCCGAGGGGTCAATCGGGTTGATCGCAGAAGGCGATGACCCAAAGAAACCCGCAGTCACTCTCAAACCGATTATAGTCCAGATTCAACCATCTGAGACCACTGAGGTGAATATGTCTATACCATTTGAGTTTGAAGAAGCGCCACCTGCAAAGTCACCAATGCCAATTGAAGTTGAGTTTGTATCTCCAACAAATGCACCTGCACCATTCGAGGTCGCAGTCTTGCCACCCCCAACACACATTCTGTTTGAAGTAAGGATGGCTGCACCAATTACGGTGGCAATGTCAACCACGACACCCTTATATTCAAACGTTATCCCTTGGAACCACACAGGCGAGGCGAGAAGGAAAGGCAGGGTCAGGTCTGAGGAATCTGTCGCAACGCAAGGTATGAAGAGAACTGGTAGGGTCTACACCTCTGAGCATCTGGCCGAGTCAAGCAAGCAGGCTGCCAACCGGCCTCCCCTTATCGAAACAGGTCCCGATGACCTTTGGAGAAAGGTACATGCTAAGGATTATTCAGTCATCGACCAGCTGAACAAGACATCGGCACAGATATCCATCCTCTCTCTGCTGCAAAATTTCGTAACACACAGAAATGCTTTGTTGAATGTGTTGAGTGAAACATATGTGCCAAACAACATCACTAGTGGGGAAATGGCCAATATGGTAGGCCAGGTACTGGAGAGTCATAAAATCACTTTTCATGAGGACGAGCTACCACCTGAAGGATTGGGGCACAACAAAGTGCTGCACATCACATTGCAATGTGAAGATCATTTCATCACAAGAATCTTGATCGATGGAGGTTCCACTCTTAACATTTGTCCATTGATAACACTCAAGACATTGGGTAAAGGGCTACATGAGATAAGGGATGGAGTGATAAATGTGAGAAGCCTTTGACGGTTCTCAGAGGTCCACCATGGGGGAGATTAGTCTATGTCTACAGATGGGACCGACTTGGTTCGAAGTGGATTTCCATGTTATAGATGTGCCAGCATCCTACAACCTGTTGTTGGGAAGACCCTGGATTCATGCTGCTGGAGCCGTAGCTTCAACGCTACATCAGGCGGTAAAATTCGAGTGGAACCACCAAGAGGTGATTATTCATGGTGACGGTAGCAACCCCATTTATAGTCGTCAAACTATTCCGGTGATTGACGGAAAAAGGAAGATAGGCGGGGGAACTTACCACCACATTGAGCGGGTCAATGCTATCGACAAGGACAAGTGGTGGGATAGCAAGATTGAGAGCATCCTGAACTGGAGAGGATATGAGCCAGGCAAAGGGCTCGGTAAGAACCTCCAAGGGATCACGAAGCCCATAAAGATCAAGGAACATGGCACCACTTTCGGTCTGGGGTATGAGTACACTTGGCAGGAATTCAACGACTGGTCGCCACCTTGGCGCGGTCCCTATTACCTTTTCGAGCAATCAATACCTCATCTTGAGCAGAATTTCAAGCAGGCCGACACTATTTACGGTCCAGGCAAGGAAGAAGCACTTGCACCTATGAGGAGTTTGTTCCTAGAGGACGAATATATGGATTGTTGTGTTGTTCTCGAGGAGGAGGGGGAGGAAGTCCCTTCCATACAGACTGTAATCAAGGGGACATATCTCAAGAACTGGTCTATCAAGACGACCAAAGCCCGACGAGCCTCGGGGTAGCAAGGCTAAAACAAGAATTATTTACTGTTTTATTTACTAAATGATTTTTCTTTTCCTGCATTTTTTTTTCAATTTCTGCAATAAAGATCTTCAATGTTCAAAACAGTTATTCAACCAATCAAAGCATCTTCTAAATTTCTATTATGAATCCGATATTTATTGCTATTGTTTTCTCTCATTACTTTATTTATACAGCATTACTATTTCTTGTCTTGATGAACTGATGAGTGTGACATGCAACGAGACAACGCACCAAACGGGCATTGATTCAGATGAAGACGACATACCTGACGAGATTGTCAAAGAAGTTGAGAACCTTGAGAATAGACCTAAGTCCGACCTGGATGAGACCGAAGTTATCAACCTGGGGGATTCAGAAAACTTCAAGGAGACTCGCATCAGCATTCATTTGTCACCATCAAAAAAGAAAGAATACACAGAGTTTCTAAGAGAGTATGAGGACTTATTTGCATGGCCGTATGATGACATGACTGGTCTAAGTACGTCTATTGTGGCTCACAAACTGTTGACCAATCCAATGTGTCCACCGGTGAAACAAAAGCTCAGAAAGTTCAAACCCGACATGAGTTTGAAAATCAAAGAAGAAGTTACCAAGCAGATCAACGCCAAAGTTCTCCGGGTAGTGGAGTACTCGACATGGTTAGCCAACATTGTATCTGTGCCAAAGAAGGACGGGAAGGTTAGACTCTGCGTCGACTACCAGGATCTCAACGGGGCCAGTTCGAAAGATGACTTCCCTTTTCCAAATATACACATTTTGATTGATAACTGCACCAAGCATGAATTACAGTCCTTCGTGGATTGCTTCGCTGGTTATCACCAGATTTGGATGGATGAGAAAGATGCTGAGAAAACGGCATTCATTACACCGTGGGGAGTGTATTGTTACAAGATGATGCCATTCGGCCTAAAGAATGCAGGGGCCACCTACATGAGGGCCATGACCACTATATTCCATGACATGATTCATAAGGAGATCGAGGTGTACGTGGATGATGTCATTATCAAATCAAAGAAAGATTTTGATCACATGGAGAATTTGGGGAAGTTCTCCAATAGATTGCGAAAATACAATCTGAAACCAAACCCTGCGTAGTGTGCATTCGGGGTTCCTGCTGAGAAGTTGCTGGGATTTATTATAAGCTGCTGGGGAATAGAATTGGATCCGTCAAACGTCAAAGCTATTCAAGAGCTACCACCACCAAGGAACAAGAAAGATGTGATGAGTTTCTTGGGGAGGCTTAATTACATCATCCGGTTTATAGCACAATATACAGTCATCTGTGAGCCAATCTTTAAGATGCTCAAGAAGGAAGCTGAGACCGAGTGGACCGATGATTGTCAAAAGGCTTTCGACATAATCAAGGAATATTTCTTAACACCGCTAGTCCTAGTACCGCTCGAGCTAGGTAGACCTCTGTTACTCTATATTGCCGTGTTAGATGGAGCTTTCGGCTGCATTCTGGGGCAGCACGATGAAACAGGAGGGAAGGAACAAGCTATTTATTACCTCAGCAAGATGTTCACTCCATATGAGGCCCAGTATTCCTTATTAGAGCGTACATGTTGTGCTCTAACTTGGGTCGCCCAAAAGCTAAGGCATTACTTCTGTGCCTACACAACATATCTCATACCAATGATGGATCCATTAAAGTACATCTTTCAGAAACCCATGCCCTCTGGCAAGCTAGCCAAGTGGAAAATCTTGCTGAGCGAATTCGACATTGTTTACATGAATCAGAAGGAAGTTATAGGACAAGCTCTAGCAGACCATCTTGCTGAGAATCCCGTAGACGGAGGATACAAACCCCTGAAAACATATTTTCCTAATGAGGAGGTATCATTCATAGAAGAAGACATTGCGGAATCCTATGATGGTTGGTGGATGTTCTTCGATGGAGCAGAAAACTTTAAGGGAGTCGGTATTGGAGCAGTCCTAGTATCATAGGCCGGTCAGCATTATTCGATATCCACCAAACTCAGATTCCCTTGCACCAACAATATGGCCAAATATGAAGCCTCCATCTTGGGGCTCAATTTGTCCATTGACATGAACGTCCAGGAACTGTTAGTGATCGATCATTCAGACTTATTGGTACATCAGGTACAAGGAGAATGGGTAACAAAGAATTCCAAGATACTGCCATATCTGCACTACGTACATGAATTAAGAAAGAGATTCACAAAGATAGAGTTTCGGCAGGTCCCCAGAATCCAGAATGAGTTCGCCTACGCATTAGTTACTTTGTCCTCAATGATCCAGCATCCGAACATGAATTTCATTGACCCTATTCCCATAAAGATCCATAATCAGCCAGCTTACTATGCCCATATCGAAGAAGAAGCAGACGAAAATCCTTGGTTTCATGACAACGATAAGTACTTGGGAAAAGGAGAATACCCCGAGCTTGCAAATTCCACTCAGAAATGCACACTTCGAAGATTGTCCAACAATTCCTTCCACGGCGGAGGAATCCTGTATAGGAGGACTCCTGATTTGGGGTTATTAAGGTGTGTTGACGCAAAAGAAGCATCAAAACTGCTGGAAGAAATTCATGTTGGGACCTGTGGCCCACATATGAACGGTTTTGTTTTAGCAACGAAAATACTCTAAGCTGGTTACTTTTGGATGACTATGGAAATGGACTACATCCAATATGTTCGGAAGTGCCACTGCTGCCAGATACATGGGGATATGATAAAGGTGCCTCCAAGTGAGCTCAATGCAACCAAATCACCATGGTCGTTCGCTACTTAGGGTATGGACGTTATTGGACCAATCGAGCCTGAATCTTTCAATGGCCACAGGTTCTTTTTGGTCGCCATTGACTATTTCACTAAATGGGTCGAAGCAGCCTCCTACAAAGCAGTTACTAAGAAAGTCGTGGCCGACTTTGTCCGCGACCGCATTGTTTGTCGGTTCGGAGTTCCAGAGTCAATCATCACTGACAATGGTTCTAATCTCAACAGTGACTTGATGAAACCTATGTGTGAAACTTTCAAGATCAAACACAAAAATTCCACAGCATACAGACCTCGGATGAATGGAGTCGTAGAGGCCGCTAACTAAAACATCAAGAAGATACTAAGGAAGATGATAGAAAGGCACAAGCAGTGGCATGAAAAGTTATCATTCGCTTTATTGGGATACCGCACCACTATCCGCACATCAACAGGGGAAATTCCCTATATGCTAGTTTATGGTACATAGGCTATTATTCCTGCTGAAGTGGAGGTTCCATCTCTAAGAATTATACAGGAAGCTGAGCTCAGCGACGCAGAGTGAGTAAGAAGCCGTTATGAGAAACTATCCCTCATAGATAGGAAGAGAATGAATGCAGTATGTCATGGTCAACTATATCAGAACAGAATGTCCAGGGCCTTCAACAAGAAAGTCAAGCCGAGACAATTCACGCCAGGGCAACTGGTGTTAAAGAAAATCTTTCCACATCAAGATGAATCCAAGGGGAAGTTCTCTCCCAACTAGCAAGGTCCGTACATGGTTTATAGAGTGTTGACTGGAGGATCACTCATACTTGCAGAAATGGACGGAGATGTTTGGCCGAAACCGATCAATTCAAATGCAGTCAAGCGCTACTATGTGTAATTTTATGCTTTCTCAGTGATTTAAATTGCACTACGCCTGACTTGATTCCAGTTTAAGAGGGGATACATAGGCAGCCCTATGGGTTCGGTCACAATTCAATAAAAATCTGTTTTTCCCCTAAAATTTGAAACTGGGGCAGAATTTTGAGGAGGACCCTCAAAATTCTGAAGCAAGTAGCAGTCCACAAGCATTCACCCAGCCAACTGGGGCAGAATTTTGAGGAGGACTCTCAAAATTCTGAAGCAAGTTAAGCCAATCGCCGTGTGAGAAGCAGTCAGAGGCGTCCATCCAGCAAACTAGGGCAAAATTTTTAGGAGAACCCTCAAAATTCCGCAGGAGGAGAGGTTGCAATGTCTCAAGCCGTGTCATGTCGTCGGTTCATCTAAAACAATTTTAGATTATATATTATATCTTAAAAAATCATGCATATTTATTTTTCTGAAACAACTTATTTAGTGAACGCTACCCCAATTACACAGACAGTATCATCATGATCAAGCAAACGAGCCAAGCAGAGCCAGCAGGAATGCGAACTAACCTTTCCCCTTTACAAAACTCACGATATTTCTTTGGATGCAGGCACAAAATTGCAAAAACCCCAAAACATATTATTCGCTCAAAGGACAGACATCGTCCCTCAAACTTGTCATGCCAACATTTATTATCAGCACAAACGATGCTTCATTATCACAATGCTCTATCGCAATTTAACACCAGCTAAGAATTTGTGTTGTCCTTCCTTAATCTTGCATAAGGCTACTTTTCTGCCTTCCGAGGTTAAACGCTACCTCTATCTGCATTCGCATATTGCATAGGGCTACCATTCTGCCTTCTGGGGTTAAACACTACCTCCATCTGCATTCGCATATTGCATAAGGCTACCTTTCTGCCTTCCGAGGTTAAATGCTACCTCCATCTGCATTCGCATCTTGCATAAGGCTACCATTCTGCCTTCCAAGGTTAAACTCTACCACCATATGCATTCGCATATTGCATAAGGCTACCATTCTGCCTTCCGATATTAAACGCTACCTCCATCTGCATTCGCATCTTGCATAAGGATACCTTTCTGCCTTCTGAGGTTAAAAAATACCTCCATAAGCATTCACATCTTGCATAAGGCTACCTTTCTGCCTTCCGAGGTTAAACGCTACCTCCATATGCATTCGCATATTGCACAAGGCTACCACTCTGCCTTCCGAGTCTAAACGCTGCCTCCCAGTTACTTCTCAAAAGCAACCAATGCCTCTAGAATTATTTACTGTGCTTTCTTTTTGGGCTAAGCTCTGCCCCTTTAATTCCAAAGACTAAGCTCTTTCTTGCCAGCATCATACTATTGCATCTACATAGGCTGAAATATCCCTAACTTATCCAAAGGCGTCATCGTTCGGAGGCACCATCTTCATGGCCTGAGAACACCATGGCATGGCCTGAGGATCTCTTTTATCAGTTTGAATATCATTATTCAAAGGCATCATGGTTCAGAGGCATCATCTTCATAGCCCGAGAACATCATTTCATGGCCTGCGAATCCAGCATCAAGCAATTCATGGCCCAGGACATCATGGTCTAAAGAAGTCATCCTTAACCGTCCAAAGACAACATTCATAGTCTAACGGGAATTTGCATCATGTTTAAATTATGCACGATATGCTTGTATTACTCATTTGCTGGTAACCCGACAAGCAACAGTTGTCCCGGCAGGAGCGATCCCTCTCCAATTCTTCTAATTACCCCGTAAGCCGCTTGTTCACCCAACCTTGCACCTTGTGTCCGTCCTTATAAAACTTCATCAGTATACTTCGCCCGTGGCTCCTAAACTACATACGGCCTGATTCCTGTAAAACCAAGGATATGTAGGCAACCCAGAAACCAGGGTGCGGCCTAAACCTCTTCAAACCGCTTCGCTTGGTCAAAGTTGGCCATCATGTCTTTACCCAACAACTCTTCTNTCTATCCTTCCCGGTTAAAGAGGGGCAGCTGTTGATACCCAATTTTTCCTCAAACTATTTTAAAATTTGCATATATATCTTCAAAATCACTCTTTATAATAACTGATATTTTTCCGTAACTTTTCATATTTTTATTAAATTCTTTTCCAATTTATTCAGTATGTCTATATTCAATAATTATTCTTAAATTGTATTATACATGATTTGAAAATATTTTCCAGCTCAATATATCATTTTCAATCCTATTAGGATTAATTATTTCACAAATTAGCCAAATTGGCATTATTTGGCTATAATTACAACAATTTTGCAATTATAGCCTAATTGTACATTTTATGCCATTTTAATTCAATAGTTATTCATTTTATATTTTCTATATTAATTAGTTACCTTAATTTCACCTATTTAGCCTTAATTTCATTTTATATGATTATTAGCTATTGTTATTAATTATTTATCTAATTTTAATGGGTATTTAACAAACAGACATTCTTTATTTAAAATCCAGCCTAATTAATCCGGACCCCTAACCCAATTAATTAATCCAATAACCCAGCCCAAACCTAAAATCCTACCCAGCCCAATCCCTCACTCAATATGAATCGTTGACTAATTCAAATCTACGGTCCAGATCCTCCTAACCATAATTAACCTAAGACTACCCCCCCCCCTCCCCGGTCTCTCATTCTCTCCCTCTCACTTCTGAGTCGTCTCTCTCAACTCCCTCCAGTAGACCTGGCCCTTCTCCAGTCGACCGGAATCTATGACGATTCAACCACCTACAAGCCTTATGGCTCCCCCCTTGAATGTGTGTCACTGTTTTGAGGCCTTCAAGTGAACTAGAGGCAGTCCACTCACCATCTCCGGTCTTATTCCATCTTCCCGGCTACCCATAGTCGTCCGAGTAAGATCTTTACACTTCCCGGTTAAAATCGGCAGTTTCAAGTTATTCTCTTCTCCTTTATGGGCTCTCTTTGGAAACCCTAACTTTAAACCTCCCGATCCTTTAAGATATGTCACATCTCTATACGTATTCTGAGGTTTTTTCACGTTTTCCTCAAAGATCTTCTTGTTTTTGGAAACGACTCTTCATCTCTCAAAACTAGGGTCTCAAGATTCTTTTTAAAACATTTCTTCCTCTAGTTTCTTAGTATTATTTTGTGATTTTATTGTGTTTAAGCATTATTTGAGCCGTTCTCTTTTTGTTTGATTCATTTTGATAAAAAAGCACCAAATTTATGGGTTCAATATGTGAATCTGTGTTTATTTTGAAACATTGTTTACCTATTCTAGCATGACCCTTGCTTGCGTGTATACCCTATGTGTTTTGTGATTTCTTTCTCTATAATTACTGATTAGGGTTACTGATTCTTTGTCTCCTCTGCCTAGGCTATGATTATCTATGGATTCATTTCATTATCTGCTATTTTATGATATGTATCCCTAATTCATGATTAGGGTTTCTGATTTTTGCTTAATATGTGTTATTCTAATATAGTTTTACCATTTTTGAATCTCTAAATAAGTATGATCAGTGCTTTAATGAGTTTACACCATACTCTTTACTGATTTTTGAGTATTTTCCTTTGAGTAATACTGATTGGCTGATTTTTGAGTATTTCCTTAAAATGGTGGTATTTTCCTTTGAGTAACACTAATTTTCTGCGATTGATTTCCTTTAATTGATTTCCCGTGATAATATTTTTTACGACCTTTAGTTACTTCTTGCCTTATTACATGACTAATTTTACTATCAATTGATTCTTATAGTAGTGTTTTAATCAAAACCTTATGAACCTTACCCCAATTTCCTACTATGCTTACTGTGTTCGAAATCTTTCCTTATTTGTTATACACGATTCCTTTCCTTACTTGTTACATGTTCTGACTGTTTGAAATTTAACTCCCTTAACTAGGGGAGTACTAGTACTGATTTTGCAACTAATTGATTCTTTGAGTTCCATAATTACTGGGCAGTCTAATTATTACCTTATTTTCACCTAGTTTCAAACTATATATATACTCTATTCATTCCATGGCACACACACATGAATTGATCTGTTCAAATCTCTCTCTCACAATATAAAAAAAACTCTCTGCTCTCTCTCTCTTCTGTGCTAGTTACTGCTATTCTACGTTAGCCGGCTGCAAGCCAAGGCTAACTATTGTGCATCTCCTACTTCCTTTTTGTTACTGCTTTCTTCACTTTATTTTCTAATTTAGATTTCAGTCCTCAAACCAACACGTTTTTATTACTGTTGTAATTCGGTATGTTTCTAATTTGCTTTTACTTATTATTCAACATGTATCTAGGATCCTGAACTCCGTTCACATGTTAAGTTAGGATTTACTTGTTTATGACTAGCATGCTTTTGTATACTTAGCACCTTCTTCTTACGTGAATCTCCATGCCTATGACTGGTACATTAGTTTAATCATGGTCTTAGTTATTTTGGTGTTAATCTAACCTAGTACTTTACTGTACCCCTAATCCTCTAAACCCTTAGGAGCTTCTGGTTGCATGCCTATATGTGTGTCTTCCTGCTACATGTTTTCCCTCACATGCTCTGTATTTGTCCCTCAAATCCCATTGCCCCTGTTTGTGATTCTTGGACTATCTCTGGTCTTTTGTGTGATGTTGAACTTCTATTCCAATCAAATTTCCCTCTTCAAAACTGTTTTCTTACTTACCCTTTCCCAAAACTATTTTCTTACTTAAACCCTTTTAAACAATAAAAAGCACTCTCACATATACTCTTAGAAATCTAGGTTCTGCCCCTTCTGTGTGAGCATTGCCTTGGGACCCTTGAGCTCCCTCTAAACTTTGACACATAGAGGCTGGCCATCCCACACTGCACTTACTCTATTTTGGCTATAAAATCTGGGTGTGAGCACTGCCTGGAAGCCCTTGAGGTCCTTAGGTATCTCTGACACACTCGAATTATGAGAAGGTTGTGAAATAATACCTGGCATTGAGGACTTGGAGACTTGAGCTTGTTTTGTGGGCTCCCTATAGTTAACTTCTTATTTTCCTTCTATTTCAGTTATTTAATTTGTATTTAATGTCCTGTAATAATTAATTGTAAACAACTCTGGGGTCGGATAGTAAAAAATGGGTAGGTGATATGCATGATGTAGTATAATTAAGGGTAGAGGCCATGTTTCTAGTTTTATTATCTCTCTACGCGCAATATCAGCCATGTTTAGGTACAACATGCCATGCATTAGATATCATGCTACTTAGGATGTATGTGTATTCACCATCTCGTCTACGCTTAGAAATCCTTCCTATAGGATAAACAGTAAAATAAGTTGCTATTACGTGATTCTGCCCATTTTCTGAAATTTCACTAAAAGTACTGTCTTAGGATAAATAAGTTGTAATCATGTCTCATCATGCTATGCACGTAGAGATCCCGTTTTAGGTAAACAACGATTAAAATCTGTCACCTATGCTATTCCTAAAACTGTGCATAATGCTATGATTCTATGTGCATTTAGAAATCCTGTTTGAGTTATTATGAATCATGTTGCATTAGATATCATGCTATAGGATCGTATCTATTTAACTTCATTTATTCTAAACACAGAACAGTCTCCTGTTCTCAGCAACTAGTAACTAGTCTTTGTACATTTTTACACCTAGAATCGCATGTTATTAGCTATAAACAACCTAGAGTCATTAACAAATCTGAATAAATGTTTCATGTTATCCAACACTTAGGCAAGCCTTAGGTAATTAACTTAAAAAATATAAAATGAGAACTGTCTTCGTGATCATGTTTAACTATCAGCACGCTTAAAACCAGTAGGCAAGCCTGATTAAGACTTCCTCTCTGAGTTATGCAATAATCCGTCGTTGTGTTATCACCTAGATACCATGCTTTAGGATTCTGAATTAATATGGACCTTAATTGTGTTTGAGCCTTTATCTGTTTTATATGCTTTCCTTTATCTGCAGTCCTACTTGTTTGTTATCTGTCGCCTTAGAATTTTACCTTTAAAATCTGAGGGCCTGCCTGGCATCTCCTTTAGGATAGGAGTCCTAATTTCCTCTGGGACTGATAGGAAGGGACGGGTAACAACATGCAATAGAGGTCGATACACACTCGTTTTAATAACCTTACGGGGTGGGAAGGGTAGAATATGGATATGATGACCGGTGCGCTAATATCACGTGTAGCCCCTCTTCGAGGAGTGATTACCGGGTATTTCATTGATGTGATCCATATTATTATAAACCTAGGACACTTTTATATGCTAGATCATAATTCCTTTTCAAAAGCTAATCTTCTTTACTATTTTCTAAACATCTACATACTTAAGACTTAAATTCCCTATTATTTGAGCCTTTACTTGTTATTTGCTAGTTGTACAAATTCACGAAATCATTTGGCCGGGAACCACACTTGTGGATCCTGAGGGGTGCCTAACCCCTTCCCCTTAGGATAATTTGAAGCCCTTACCTAAATCTCTGGTTAGCAACGTAGTTATAATTCAACCCCTTAGGTGCCCTAACACACCGTTAAAATAGTTAGGTGGCGACTCTTCAAAATATGTAAAACCTTTTTCCCAAAAGGAACGAGTTGTCCCAACCAATGTCATAAACCCGATCTCCGCGAGAAAAAAAGGGGGTGCGACACTCAGTAAGTAACCAAAGTATCTAAAAACATTAGTGTAGTGACGAGCATTTATAAATCATAAAAATCCGTATAATAAGTGACTGTGGAAACAAGTAAATCAAGTCAGGAACTTACATCTCCGAGTATTTCATAAAACTCCAGTTTCCATTTAAAAATCTCATATAAAACATTTATCCAACATTTATCATCAGAGGCTCAGTGTAAAGAAGAGTGAAAAATAGTAGTTTCATAAAATATAAGCCCCTCGGGTAAGGTATCATTCACAATAAAGCCTCTCGGGCAAGCCTCTCAGTCACTCGTGACTCTACTCTCATAGGTCAATGCTCACACTCAGCACTCTCAGTCATCAGGTACCATATAGCAACTGATGTGACATGCAGCCCGCTCCAATACGTGTGTATATATATATATGTATATATATATCACTGCGGTGCGCAGCCCGATCCATATTTATAATGTATATTACTGCGGCGTGCAACTCGATCCCTATAACATACACTGCAGCGTGTAGCCCGATCCATATAATAGTCGACTGCGCTCACTGGGGGTGTACAGACTCCTGGAGGGGCTCCTTCATCCCAAGCACTACATTGCTACAACGTGCAGCCCGATCCAGTGTATATATTGATGCGGCGTAAAACCTGATCCATATATATAATGTATATTGTTGAGGCGTGCAACTCGATCCACATATATAATGTATATATTGCTGTGGCGTGCAGCCTGATCCACACACACACACACACACACACACAAACACACACACACACACACACACACACAC
>ML335659.1:33568-45096 GCA_005239505.1 Nicotiana paniculata | reverse complement strand
ACATTCGATTTAACATTATATTACTTTCTACGACCACGTATACTTGCGTGTGCGTTTGGGAACAACAACTACCATATTCACTGTTAGTAGCTGTTGTGTTTCCAGATGAAGCAGATGTAGATCCTTTGGAATTTTTCTTTACATAATAATCAAACAAAGAATCGCTTTCCTTTCTTTGGAGCTTCATCAAGACTGTCTGGACTGAGACCTTCAGTGTTAGGTATACTATCATTTGAACCCCCACCTTCGCAGGCTTCGCTTACCCTACTTCTATTTTCTTCCATCTACAAAAACGAATACAAGCAGAACAATAAAATATTGAGCAGTGAGCTATTCTGGTTTTTTCAGTTTTTAACATAAATTATAATCACTACTTAAAGAGCACAATTGAATACCTAACACTAAACCCAACAAATAGTTAAACCAGTTTTTCGTCTACCAGTAAACACAGTCCACAGATGCAGCGAAATTCCATGAAAAATAGTTAAACCAGAATAGTCTGCATATTGACCTTAGCTTTTCTTGTTTTAATAACAAGTTAGAACCTCTCAACAACACTGAGCCCAACAAATATTACAAGAAAATGGACATCAAATTCAAGAGTCAAGACTTCTTTCAACAATATACATGCACCTTTAAGTCTTTAACTACTAATTTTTAGCAACAAAAAAAAAAAGAAATTACTGAAGCGAGAGAAAGAAGAGAAGATCGGCGAGGAGTAGAGGACAGAGAACAAAAAAAGAAGAAATGAGAGAAATAACAAAAATTAAGCTTACTGGCAAGAAAAATTTGACGACAATGACGGAGCCCTAGCGTATTTGGGAAAACCACCAGTGTATCAATGGAATCCCTAGCGTATTTGGGGGGGGGGGGGGGGGGGGGTGAACTACCGATTTAGAGAAGATAACGGAGAAAGAAAATCCCTAGCCTACTTAGGGAAAAGATTAAGAATGGGAAAAGAAAAGGAGCTGATGACCATGACCCTAGCGTATTTGGATTTTGGGCAATTGGGACTGGGCTAATTTTTATGGAACTTAAAATTGGGCCTTAGCCTATATAAGTATATATAAGAATTCATGTACTAATAATTCGATTTTTCGGTTAACCGAAGACCGAAAAATTAAATTTTAAATTTTTTAATTGAAACCGACCGAAAAAACCAAAAAATTGAAATAAAATTTTATTTTGGTTCGGTCGATTTTTTCGATTCGAACTGATATATGCCCACCCCTAGCTACAGATCAAGTAAAGCCAGCTTTATATCCAGCTTGACTGCGCTACAGGTGAGACATAGCCAGCCCTGTAGCCAGACTGACCGTGCTATAAGCCTGGCCTCACGAAGTCTATAGCCAGGTAATTAAAAGTCGCGGGTTAAAAGACTCCAACCCGGATTTGGACTGAGGGATTTCGGCCCTAACATATGAATACTCCCCAAATGAGTTGAGAAAGGGTTGGACACTATTATGGAGAAGAAAAAGATTACTGAACACCGTGGAGCGAGAATCAAACGAGTGTTCCCTCCGTTTATCTCCTTACTTTGTAGTTTAATGTCTTTGAACATCATGATGATTGTTGATACATTTATGAGTAGCTAAACTTTCTAACCTAGGGTTTGATGGAACCTATTGGAGGATGATTTTCTACTACATTTAATATAGATTTGCCTTTGATTTTTCTCTACTTGTTCAAATATTTTCGTAGTTATTGATTGAAGAGCTCTCAATTAACTGTGCCTATTTAGTGTGTATTTCTCGAGAAAGAGTACACATTTAGGAAGTTGTTGAACAACCCCCCTCCTAATGTATTTGAGAGATCAATACAAAGGGTTTAAAGACGGGATTAGAGATAACGAAACCTTGGTGTGATCATAGTGAACGCTGAATTAGTGCCAGCTAGTGGTAGTTGCTCGAGAGAGAGCTACGACACCCAAAGTACTAACGAACGGTAGAGAATACTTAGGCGAATTTATAGGAAACGTGGCGCGGGAAATTCCGGCAATAGGAGAAATCATAACCCTAGACATTTCCAAATCTTATCCACGATATTTGCTCTGTTAGTTATAAATTACTGCATTTTAAATACTTTGATCTTAGTTAGTAAACGTTCAAATCGTTATTTAAAATTTCTGAAGGTTGACTACTTGAATTCGTGCGAATCTAGTGGTTGTAGTTAGTAAGTTAATTCCCTGTGGGATTTGACTCCGGACTTGTAAACCGGATTATATTTACAACGATTGCTAAACTTTTTTAGAGACATAGTTAAATGTGATCACCGAACAACGAAAAATCAAACTTCTGATGTATATATAAAAAGATATTTAGGTTATATAAGCAGATGTAGGATAAAAAATGAGCTAGCTAACGTGCCCTGGAGCATGAGTCCTAGCTAAGGGAATTCTTACTCCATAATATATGGTTGGTACTGAAGTCAGTTGTTCTAAGAATATTAAATTTTCTCAATACATTAAATTTAATTAACCTTTTAAATGTAAGTGGGTATGTGCAACTAATGTACCTATATAAAATGCAGGGACAAGTAGGAGACAGAATAATGTTTGACCTTTTGGTGGTTCATATTCATGTAGGGCGCAATCTTCCTTTTCATAATTAAACTCTATATACATAGTATAATTTTTTGACAAAAATAATTCGATGAACCCTCTCCGACTGCTCTGATTAGGTAGATCAGTTTTTATTTTATTTATAATAACGACATTTTATTCAAATAAAAATTACTTAAGAGTCATTATACCAAAAGGAGGTTAGTTTCAAGGAAAATGTTTCAGTGAGGAAGTCATTTTAGAATGATTTCAAGATTTTTCAAGTTATTTTTTTAATACTGACTTTATTTTTAACTGTTGGGGTTTTAAGCATTAATAGCTTAAAATAGGATGAATGAGAAATGGAGAGAAAAATAAAATATTTGAGTAATATTTGAGACTCCCTCCTTGATTGTCCCACATGGGAAGAGGAAAAGGTTTTTGATGGGTATATAAGCAATTGCTCTTCTTCTTGCTCATAAAGAGTTGAGAAGAAGGTAAGCCTCGCGCCGTCGTCGTCGTCACTCGCTCGGCTCGGCCTTGGCTTCGGATTTGGTCAAATGATCGATTGATTATTTTTTTGACCAAATTTATTTGTTAATAGTAAATATTAACAGAAATATTATTAAATATTTATTTTAATAACAAAATATTAATATTAAAATAATATTAATATTAAATCCATTTCAGTTATCCAACATTCAGCTTTCTGTTTTTGTAACAGAAAATTAACTACCCTTCAATTTTCCCTTTTTATGGTTGAGTAAATAGCCAATTATGTCATGGCATTTATTCTATGGCCGTTTTGGAAAAACAGTCATTCTAAAGAGTTGTACCTCTTCATATTTCAGCCAACTTTGGCTATAAATACAAGTCCTTCTATCAGATTTTAGATACTAATTTCTGAGTTCTCCTCCGTTCTTCTTCTGCATATTCTTAACTTCAAAAAAAGAAAAGTAAGTGTGATTTGCTACCGAACTTTGTGTTCGTTTAAACACTGGGGGTTTGAAGTACCACTACATCAGTGTGTATTTCGTTCTATCCTGAGAGGAAATAATCCATAACCTTGGGTACTGGGAGGGGATTAAATTCCTTAAGAAAACACTGTGAATTCAGTGGGCTCGAATTGATTTTGTTATTTCATTTACATTTCTGTTTATGTTATTTTATTTTCTCCAGAATTGTTTTACAAATACAGATTACTAACAAGCTTAAGGAATTTAATATATTTCTGTATTTGTGTTATTTCACTGTTTCTGGAGAGTAAGACCTTTGTGGTTTTGTACTCTATTGGAGATTAAAATCTACGTGATTTTTATGTTTGTGTCATTCTTTTACAGAAAATGATGAATGACAACGGAAACCAATCTGTTCCGATGGTAACTTCCGAACAACACCGGCAGTATTGGCACCGGCTGAGAAACCCGGCAGCATTGTTATAGAGTGGTTATACTGTTATTGATGTGTTAGAGTTGGTAGGCTTGAAATTGAATGATTGTAGTGAGAGTTCAGTCATTTAGTCTTTAAAAATAGCCTTAAAATGGAAAAAATCAACTAAGAGTTGACTTATTGGTAAACGACCTCGGAATGCAGATTTTATGGCTCGGATAGCTTCGTTAGGTAATTTGGGACTTAGAAGTGTGTTCAGAATAATTTTGTGATGTCCGGTGTAGAATTAGGCTTGAATTGGCGAAAGTGAGTTTTGATGATTTTCGGTCGGCAGTGAAAAATAGGCTATTGGGGTCGGAATGAAATTTTGACAGTTGAACAGGTTCGTAATGTCATTTTGAATATGTCTGCAAAATTTCAGGTCAATCGGAGTTGTTTTGGATAGTTTCGGCATCGTTGGTGGATTTTAGAAATTTCAAAGTTCTTAGGCTTGAATCCGATGTAATTTTGGTATTTTGATGTTAGTTTTGGTGTTTTGAGAGTGCAAATAAGCTTGAATTATGTTATGTGACGTGTTAGTATGTTTGGTTGGTGTCCCGAGGGGCTCGGGATTGAATTCGGATGCTTAACGGAGGTTTGGGCTTGGAAATTGTAGCAATACAGCTGTTGGTGCTGGTGTAACCGCACCTGCGAAAGTTTGACCACAGGTGCGGGCCCGCAGGTGCGAGTAAGTGGGTCGCAGGTGCGGAAACCCTGGGCAAAAATATAAATTAGACCTTCCGCGACCCTAACATATTTTTACACCATTGTTGTACGGAATAGAGATTTTTAGGCGATTTTTGAAGGGGAAAATCAGTGTTCTTTATAGAGGTAAGTATTTTGATCATTAAAACTCAATTATGGGTGATTATAGAACATAATCTCAGTATTAATTAATGAAAGTCAGTAGAAAACGTTTGGTTTAGGGCTTGAGATTATGAGACCTTCAGGGATTGATTTGAGGGGTCAAACGAACTCCGATTTTAGTGTTCCTTATATGTACGGACGTGAGATGATGAAGAACAGTTTTATATAAAAAAAATTGAGTTTTGGGACGCGAGCCCGGGGGTTGGGTTTTGACCAAATTCGAATTTTTTGAGCTAAATTTGATATTTTTCGATTTCCTTAAGCAAAAATTGATGATAAAAATCTGAACTTGGTAGATTTGGAGCCTTCGAAAGTTGATACGAGAGGCAAGCGTGTTGCGGAATAGTTTTTAGGCTAGTTTTGAGGTAAGTAATGTCTTTAAATCCTGTCCTGAGGGTATGAAACCCCAGACAATTCACCCTTTCACGGGTTTTGAAATGCAAAGGTTGAAACTTTGGAAATATCTTCCTATTTAGGCGACTATTGAGTTGCTAAACCGACTTTTAAGCCTATGCTTAATTAGTATTATTATATTATGATATGATTCAGGCTGTAAGCCGTGTTTGGGGCCTAGTGCCGATCTGTTTTCCCCTCGGGGGTTGTGTTTACTATATTTTCCTCACTGATATGTTATGATTTTTCACTCAGTCCTTCCCTGGTAAATTATTTTGACACTCAGAGTATTTTGATACTATTTATTGAAAAATAAAACGTTGTTTTGGGTCGAGAACCTGGTATGTTTATGGCCTAAGGAAAAATTGAGAGTGTCTGACTGAGTGAGGCTTTTAGGCCTATATTGTGAGGAGGCTTTCAGGCCTTATATGAGGGAGGCTTTCAGGCCTATATTATGAGGAGGCTTTCAGGCCTTATATGAGGGAGGCTTTCAGGCATATATTGTGAGGAGGCTTCCAGGCCTTATATGAGGGAGGCTTTCAGGCCTATATTGTGAGGAGGCTTTCAAGCCTTATGTTGTTATAGCGCTTGGGCTGTAGGAGCCCCTCTGGAGTCTGTACACACTCTCAATGAGCGCAGGTACCTACTGAGTGATGGTTGTTACTGAGTGATTGAGAGAATGCCTGAGGGGCAACTGCTACGAGAAATAATTTTGGCCCGAGAGGCAGATTTATGATGATTTTACTAAGTTTTCGAACTATGATTTACTTCACTTTCAAACTGATTTTACTGAGAGTTTTACTGAGGTATACTGATATTCCACTTGTTTCAAAGGATTTCTGGAAACTGATTTCGAACTTATGTATTCGATGAGTACTACATGGTGACTTAGTGTTTTACTGGTTTTTGTGAAATTGTGTATTTTTACTGTGTGTTTTATAGTTCTCAGACTGTGATTTATTTTCATTACTACTGAGTTGGCGTACTCATCATTACTCTTTGTGCCTCTGTGCACAGATCCAGGTACCAGTTCGCAGCAGTAGCTGTCCCAGTTCATTTGCAGCAGTTCACGGGATTTCGAGGTAGCTGTCTAGCATCCACAACTACTCTATTTCCCTTCCTTATTTAGTTTTAACGTTTGATTCAGAGACATATATTATAGTTTTAGTAGAGTTAGATTTATTTATTCTTAGATGCTCATGACTATTGACTCCAGTCTTGGGAGGTTTGTTCAGAGTGTCAGATATATCTATTGGGGGCGCAAAGACTTAAAGTAATTATATTATATTTTGTTTGATGTTATTATTGATATTGAGTTTTTATAATATGAACAAGCGAGTAGTAATGAGGTGGTTGGATAACCTAGTTCCACGATAGGTGTCATCACGGCCTGTAAGGATTTGGGGTCGTGACATTATTGGTAGATGAGCGCTATCTTGGAAGTCGTCCAAACAAACTTATATTTCCCGCTCTACAATGGAGGCTGAGTTCATAACCTTAGATAAACCCGATGAAGAAGCTGAATGGCTCCGGAATTTTTTGGAAGATATTCCATTTTGGCCCAAACCGTTGGCACCAATATGCATACATTGTGATAGTCAAGCGGCAATTGGAAGGGCTGGGAGCATTATGTATAACGGTAAATCTCGTTATATACAACGAAGACATAAAACCCTTAGGCAATTACTCTCTAGAGGAATTATCACGATTGACTATGTAAAGTCAAGTGATAATATGTCGGATCCACTTACAAAAGGCCTAACTAGAGAGGTAGTTGAGAAATCATCAAAGGGAATGGAATTATGGCCGAGAACAAGTCATAGTGGATGTAACTCTATCTAGAAGACCGGAGATTCCAAGATCTAGGTTCAAGGAGATCAAACAAAGTCATTAATGACGGTTCAACATTGTCAACTAAATTTTTGGTCCATTCTTGTGATGAAACAATGTTCAGTACCAAGGNGAAGACATAAAACCGTTAGGCAATTACTCTCTAGAGGAATTATCACGATTGACTATGTAAAGTCAAGTGATAATGTGTCGGATCCACTTACAAAAGGCCTAACTAGAGAGGTAGTTGAGAAATCATCAAAGGGAATGGAATTATGGCCGAGAACAAGTCATAGTGGCGGTAACTCTATCTAGAAGACCGGAGATTCCAAGATCTAGGTTCAAGGAGATCAAACAAAGTCATTAATGACGGTTCAACATTGTCAACTAAATTTTTGGTCCATTCTTGTGATGAAACAATGTTCAGTACCAAGGATAAAGCATTAAGGCTTTTTAATGATTTTTAAATTTGATACGGGGTATATCAAATAGTGTATCTACGGGATGACACGTTTAGGAATCACCTATGTAAGTGTGAAGTGTTAGCCGCTTCAAGGAGAATTTTGCAAGGCCAGTTCTCTATGCACTTATGAAACCAGGCGGTGTTCATCGATGAAACGAACACAACAATGAGAATCAAAGACGGTTAAGGGTTGGTTGTGTGACTTGTGGTTGTCTAGGTATACACTAAAGTTCGACGGTTCAAAGATATCAAATCTACTGATTGATCGAGTATATCCGACATAAGTTCACTACGAAAAGTTCAAAGGGAAACCTACTCATCCAGATGCAATGAATCATTGTTTGCGAATCACACAGTTTTTCATGCATACTTTCGTGATATAGCCATTCCCCATTCATGTGGGGGATTGTTGGGGTTTTAAGCATTAATAGCTTAAAATAGGGTGATGGGAAATAGAGGGAAAAATGAAATATTTGAGTAATATTTGAGGTTCCCTCCTTGATTGTCCCACATGGGAAGAGGAAAAGGTTTTTGATGGGTATATAAGAAATTTCTCTTCTTCTAGCTCATAAAGAGTTGAAAAGAAGGCAAGTCTCGCACCCTCGCCGTCGTCAATCGCTCGGCTCGGCCTCGACCTCGGCTTCGACTTCGGCTTCGGATTCGGATTTGGATTCGGACAACTGATCGATCGATTGGTTATTTTTTGGACAAAATTTATTAGTTAATTGTAAATATTAACAGAAATGTTATTAGATATTTATTTTAATAACAAAATATTAATATTATAATAAATATTAATATTAAATCCATTTCAGTTATCCAACATTCAGTTTTCTGTTTTTGTAACAGAAAATTAACTACCCTTCAATTTTCCCTCTTTATGGTTGAGTAAATAGCCAATTATGTCATGACATTTATTCTATGACCGTTTTGGAAAAACAACCATTCTGAAGAGTTGCACCTCTTCAGATTTCAGCCCAACTTTGGTTATAAATACAAGTCCTTCTATCAGATTTTAGATACTAATTTCTAAGTTCTCCTCCGTTTTTCTTCTGCATATTCTTAACTTCAAAGAAAGAAAAGTAAGTACCACTACACGAGTGTGTAATTCGTTCTATTCTGGGAGGAAATAATCCATAACCTTGGGTACTAGGAGGGGATTAAATTCCTTAAGGAAATACTGTAAATTCAGTAGGCTCGAATTGGTTTTGTTATTTCATTTACATTTCTATTTATGTTATTTTATTTTCTCCAGAACTGTTTTACAAATACAGATTACTAACATTAACTTCATATTATTTGTTCCAACTAACACTTAGTTTTAATTTAAATAGTGTATTAAAAGTTCATCAATTCACTCTTCGATTTTAATTTCTAAAAATAATTTTTAATCCCTTAATTATACTTTTTCTCGAAAGTATTTTTCATTTATTAACTAACACTGGATTTGTTTTTCTTTTCGTGAAAACATGTTACATGCGAAATGACTTTCGACGTATCGAACACAATCTGAATACGACCTTTTTCACTCTTAAGATATTTAAGGAGGCTTTTTGGAATTTTAATTATTGTATTTGTGACAATAGCATTTTGGGAAATGCTTATCGTTGTTGGATGGAAGGATTACTTGGAAATGACTCATCTTGTGATTTTATCTATTATTATCCTTATCATGCATACAGCAAATTTTCTGATTTTATGGTATCAATCATTAATTTAATTTTTCTTCTTCTTTGCATCTAGGATGTCTGATATTTATATATATGATGATATGCGATATATAAGTAGAGGCAAAGCTAGCTTATTCGATCCGATTCTGTCGAATTCAGATCACTTTTGCTCAAATATTATATTTGTACTAAAAAAATTATTATATATATATATATATATAAATATCTAATTACGAATCCAATAACTAAAACGAGTTGCACATTCCCCGACAAATCCAGAATCCATAATTTAAATTTTGGGCATGCGTAATAGGGATGTAAACTATAGTTACATGAGGGAATGGTATCAATATGATGATAAACGTGCAAAATAGATATATTACGTGAGAATTCTAGAATAAAATACTGGAGAACAAAAGCTTTTTTCTTTTGATAATCGAAATAGAAAGGTGATGATAAATTAATAACATTACATATATTTTTTACACATATAATATTTAAATTTTTAATATGATGATATGTTAAGTAGAATTCAAGTATTAGGAGTTAGAGGTGGAGCTAGAATATGTAGGAGTTCAGTCAAATTCAATAGTTTTAGTTCAAATATTATATTTATATTAAAAAATTTATTAAATACGTATAAAAATTAAATTTAGAATCCAATTACTAAAATTTATCAGCTCTATTATAGAATTTAGACCAAAAAAATTTAATTGTGGCTCACTTCTACTAGAAATTCTATTTATTTAACGACAATAAGGTATTTAGACCTAATGTCTTATTCCATTAAATAAGGGCATGTATATTAAAGATATGAATATATTTTGTTGATATTGACATTATTCATTCTCGTTACCACTCACCCTCTTACTATATATATGGAATCCTGATCGAATACGAGTTCATATTATATGGACATATCGCAGCATATTATAGCGTCTGGTTACGTGGGCTACCCCATATATATATACTTATACAATATTTATATTAATGTCCGATTAAATTTAAATTCATGTCGAAAATAAGTCTCGTATTAGAGAGTAAAATATTTCCTAACAAGACGACTCCATATTCAAAACTCGAACACGAGACATCAGATAAAGGATGGATAAATATTTATTATTCTATCATGATCCTTATAGGTTACGGTAGGAGTTTATATCACAATCAATAATGATATTCTCCTTTATTAGTAGAATAATTGATATGTCAATATCACTAATGTGCTATTTCGAGATTGAACCTGGAAATAAGATTTTCTTATAGAGAGCGTTTTCACTATAAATGAGTCTTATACGTAAAGGCGGAGCCAAGATTTGAAGTTAAGGGTTCTAACTTAATAATTTGTGCGTATTCGATGAATTTCTCAAAATAAATATGAAGTTAATTTGACCAAAGTTACTGGATTCGGTCGAACCTGTAGTCGAAAAGCTAGCTCCGGCCCTGCCTAACGCCTTGGTCATAATATATCTAAATCTCGCAATCTCAATCACTAGTTTTTTTCTTTTTCTTTATCGTTTTCTTCTTTTTCTATTCACTGCAGGTGTAATACTCAATTTTGTTTACGTTTATTAGTGTATATCCATATCAAAATTTATTGCTTTGTCTAATCGTTCCCATTTTATGTCCTACTTTTGCTTTACACAAATTTAAAACTAGGGTCGAACTTATTAAGTATTTTAAGGAGAACGGGTGTAACAACAATATGCCTCAATCTCAAGTTAATAATTGAGATATCTCCTATATGAATAATCATTGTCCACCACATCACTCCATTTAGACCCATCTAATCCAATATTAATTGCCTCGTTTGGCAATACTTTTTTTCAAAAAAAATCACTTTTTTTTTTCGAAATAAGTGTTTGGTCATAAAATTTTTAATTTTTACTTGAAAATAAATTTTGAAATTTTTCAAAAATTTGATAAACTCAAAAAAGTTATTTTTTTTAAATTTTCATTTTAGATCACTTACAAAATTCAAAAACAGCTCAAAATTGTATTCATGTCCAAACATAACTCTAATTTCAACTATCATTTCACTTTAAAAAAAAAATCATTTTTTTTTCGAAATTCTACAATTAATATGTCCAAACGCCAACTAAAACATTATATATTTTTTGTAGCACTAGAAGTTCATAACAGATTTTTATGGGTGCAATCTCTACAAAATAATGGTACCCGATGTAAGTTGACCTAAAATAGAAGTACCAACATGACTAAACTTTAATGCCAACTAATTGACATTGTGTATATACTTGAATCCTTTTCTTCCTTAGGTTTTCTACTTTGCTGAGTTTTTCAAGAGACCTCCTTCTACGTGATTTAGGTCTACCAATCC
>ML335659.1:19250-33545 GCA_005239505.1 Nicotiana paniculata | reverse complement strand
CCCCCCCCCCCCCTCCCTCTTAATATCTACAAACACCATAGTTTTATACCTATGAATTAGTGTCGCACCTGGAGTTCATTTAGGGGCCGTTTGATATGAGGTATAAGAAGGTATTGTTGGTATAAAAATTTAATATCACCTTAATACTTTATTTGGTTAGCAAATCAGATATAAGTTATTTCAGGATTAAAATTAACATCGGTATAACTTATACATTCTTCTTACAAAGTATGCAATTGTTATATTTAATACAACATACCAAATAGTGGATAAAAAATAATTCCAGCATAACTTATCCCAGCATAATTTATACCAGTGTAATAGCATGTTTGGCCAAGCTTCTAAAATCAGCTTATTTTGAGAAGCGCTTTTGCCAAAAGTACTTTTAAAAAAAGTGTTTTTGGTGAGAAGGAGTTTGTGTTTGACTAATTAATTTGAAAAGCCTTTTGAATAATAATTAGTGTTTTGTCAAGCTTTTGCAAAATTGCTTTTACGTGTATTTTTCTCAAAAGTGCTTTTCAGAAAAGTGCTTTTGGAAAAAAGCTACTTTTTTCTACTTCTCACAAACTGCTTCTGCTTCTCCTCAAAAGCACATTTTTTCCTTCCAAAAGCTTGGCCAAACACTTCAAATTTTGGCCAAAAGTGATTTTGGCAACAAAAAAAAAGCACTTTTGGCCCAAAAAAAACTGGGCCAAACAGGCTATAACTTATCCCGGCATAAACTGTATTCAAACCAACAACCCTTTAGAATACGATCAGGGGCGGATGCAATTCTTTGGTACCAGATTCATTCGAAATCAATATTTTATACTTGAAACATAGATACATACATGTAAATAAGCACTTGAATTTTAATAAACAAAATCTTAACCCATAATTTTAAAAGTACAATTAGTTCACTACAAAAATCTAGCTTAAGGTTAAAGCCATTAAGTAATTAAATATCTGGATCCGTCTCCGAATATAAACCCATCTTTGAAGCGACCTTCTCCCATTTTCGCAGTTGCAGCCCATGCTGGAAGTTATTGTTTTACATATTATCTAATTTTGTACGACTATACATCTATTGTAATATTTTATTTTCTCTGCGGTACTTGTGAACATATATTTAATGGACTCAACGGGCACTAAGACATAACTTATATGGAGATGTCTCCATTTTTATTTTTTTCGTTTTCACTATTATTACCAGTTTACAACCGTCTTGTATTTTTACTTACTGATGTATTTTCACCTGAAAGAAAAAGATATGATACATGATAATTTATTCATTCGTAAAAAAATATTATTTTATACATAGAATAAACTACTAACGTGGGCTCATTAAAGATTCTATTGGGAGTAGCAAAGTGTGAATTCCAAAGCGATGTTGATTCTAATATTTTAGTACGGAGTTGCACGGTACAGTAAGGTCAAAATTTAATTTTCTTCAACTTATTTAAGTTTTCTCACATGGAAAATTGCATAATTTTTGGAGGTTTTAAAGAACAAAACATCAAACACACGACGTAACGTGTTACTTCTAACTTTTCACAAACATATCCTTAATTATACCCTTAATTGCACATGCATTGTGATGCTAAAATGCCATATGCGGTGATCCCGATAACATTTTATAATCGATTCATACATATATATAATTTTCATTCAAATCACTCACAAAACTTCAAAAAGAACTCAAAATAATATTCACGTTCAAACACAACTCTAATTTTCAAATATCATTTTCACTTAATTTTTTTTTTTTACAATTCTTATATCCAAACGCCCACTTAGATGCGATAACGAATTGTTTTTTATTTTTTTAGATAAAAGCCAACCGGGAACAATTGGATAATTACATATCTTATTTTTAAAGTTACATATTAATTGCACGGAATAAACTTAGAATCTTCCATGTATTTATAATACTAGCTAGTCTGAAAAATAAAGAATGAGAATAGCGCGAATAAAAATTAACGTTCGACGTGCTTAATAGCAAGTGACGGTGAGACTCGAACTGATTTGCTATCATATGAAACTATGTGATCATTTAGTCTAAAAATTTAATTTATCATATGAAACTATGTGATCATTTAGTCTAAAAATTTAATTTACTTAATTAAGTCTTCAACAGAAGTATAACAAGCTTAACTCTCAGTAATCATATTTAATTTTATTCCGTTAAATTTCCCTTATCTTTTGAGCAAAAAAACACCTATACATACTCTAAACAAAAAGGTTTATTTTTGCTTGAAATAGGGAAAGGCTGCTTTGACTCATTACTAGCCTTTGAAAGTGGAGAATGGGCTGATGTCCAACAAACCCACTTGTCCTCTAACCTGGGGCGGATTTAGGGGGCGGGAGGGGTTCATTCGAACCCCTTTCGTCAAAAAATTATACTGTATATATAAGGTAAAATCTGTTTTTTACTTTTATATATTAAGTTTTGAACCCCTTAACACAACTTAGAAGTGTAGTTTAATGGTCAAGGGGGTTCAAAACCTTTTCAATTCTCACTAATTACAAAAAATAATTTTTGAACTATTTTTATGAAGATCCTGCCTCCGCCACTACCTCTAACCTATACTATGTCACCAAAATACCAACTTGCAGTCCTTATTTATTTTCTGAAAAGTAGGAAAGAGGAGGAAAAGTTTTTTTTTTCTTTTTTTGGGGTGGGTGGGAGGTGTGGGGGAAGGGGAGAAAGAGATCAAGTTGCAAATCAAACTTCCCCGCCAACACCTACATGTCATGGCACTGGTCGGGTTCAAGCTTTGAGAATACAGAATTCTTAATATGTTACGGTTTGTCTCTTAGGCCTCGTTTTGTTTGCACTTAATTGAGGTTTGAATCTTAATTATTTAAATTTCAGATATTAAATATGTTTGTTTTTAAAGTTTAAATTTTAATCATTCAGATCTTAATCATTAAATATGTTTATTTTTGTTACTTCACAGCCACTTAATGAGTCTAGATAGGTCGATATGATTAAGATCCATAACAGAGACTTAATTTCATTAAGATGCTATCATCCTTATTTATTATTAATTCTCGCCACCGCCTACCATTATTAACTATCACCATGCCACCACCATACTCAACCACCATTACCATCAGCATCCTCAATCATAGTCACCACCATAATCGACTACCACCACCCGCCATCTGCACCACTCTCGCCACCATCATTCTCAACCACAAACTCTCATTCACGTCAACTACCACAATTAACCACCCCATCACCATCGACAATCATAACCGGCACTATCCATCATTATAAACTACCACCACCCACCACACCTTCTTCAATCACAACTACCACCACCACCCGCCATTATTAACTATCACCACTCACCACCACTATCCTCAATCATAATTGCCACCACTACTAATCACCACTAGCTACTGCCCTGAACCGCCACCATCAATCAAACTTACCACCAACCACCACCTCTCGTCGTCATTCATAAGCGTCATCGTTAGTCATCACCACCAGCAACTATTATATTTTAAAAAATTATATATTTTTATTGATAGAATATTAGATTAATTAGTATTTCATTTAAATTTTATGTTTATTAATTTTTCAATAAAAATAAATTTTATATATTCAGAAATTGAAAATCAAACAGTCTTAATCATTTAGTATTCAGATCTTAATACACATCTTAATATTCAGATGTGTATTCAGATTTAGATGTCTTCATCTTAATACATATTTTGATATTTAGATGTGTATTTAGATTCAGACGTCTTACTCTTTAAAAAAACAAATGAGGCCTTAGTGAGTTTAATGAAATGTGAATCTGAATTAGTCGAGTTAGTAGACATCAAATATCAAATGATTAAACAAAAAGGTTATACAAAAAGTTATATATATTGACAGTGTAAAATATATATCACTATAATTAATCGATAATAACAAGTTATTACTCTATATACTTGTAGGTTACCATAATAGGTTTATCATAAAAGATAAATTATTGTTATAGGTCATGATAATATAAAAAATAAAAGTTAAAGTAATTCATATCTTAGCTACAAATGCAAGCAACAAAGTATAACCAAATCAAAGTATATTTCCACTAGTTACAAACTCTCTAAATCTTTCTCACTAAGGCTTTACTTAGCTCACCTAAGTATCCAAATAAAAATACCTTTTGTTATTAACTTAGATTAGTAGGAAACTGCCATTCTTTGGAATCCCTCATTTACTGCCTTGACTAATCGGACTCTGTGGTGTCATTGAACTAAACAACTAGAGAAAAAAGTTAGAAGTTTTTAATCTAGAGCTTGTTTGGACGGTTGTTATGTTCTTCTCATAATCTATTTATGTTATACTGTATCGTTTGATATATATAATATTCGAATAAATTGTATTATTTGTCGTCATTTCATGGTGTCATGTACAACAATATAAACAATAAACTTGTAATATTACAAAAAAAAAAAGTAAAATACAAGATAGAATTATTATATAAAAGGTAGGATAAAAGATAGAATAGGATTATCTAATAATAAGGAAGGGTAAGATGAGAGAAAATATTGAATACATAAAGTAAAACTTTTCATCGTTACTGAACAACGAATTTAACAATACGATACAATAAAATTTAAATAATAACTAAAATAAATATTATATTTAAAATAATAATTAAATACAATACAATAGGTAACAACTATCCAAACAAGCTCTTAGAAGATACTAGAGCTTTTGGTGAAAACCCATAAAATCTTGTTTCCGCCCAATCCAAAAAAGGAAAAAGAAAAATATTTGAAATAACAGAGTTGCATGACGTTTTAAAATGATAGTATTGTTTTTCATAAACACGTTCTCAAAGTTAAAACCTAATCGTGAAATTTTACAAGTATATTGTACACATAGGCGAATCTATATATATGGGTGAGGGGTCATCGGATCCCGTAAACTTTGATCGAAATTTTATATATATACGTGTAAATAGCTTGAAAATAGTTAATCTAAAGCAGTTGGCACCCTAAACACTAAAAATATTTAAAGGACACTGATTGAGCAGAATAATATATTCTATCGCACAAAAATTCTGAATCAGCCTCTAATCGTACATCTTTACATGTCTAGAAGGTAAATCTTTGCCTTATTTTGCATCTTGAGTTAATGAATCCAGTAGTAACTTGGATTTATCGTCTTTATTTCCAAATGTCCATTTACATGAAAGGAAACAGAAAGAAACAAACAAGAAAATATTAGAACAACACAACTCTACCAAAAAAATCACAAATAAATAACGAAATAACAAAATATGGTAAAAATAAAAAAAAATATAAGCAAGTAGAAAGCAAGCATACAACAGACAATGAAAGTATACCAATCACTAACCATTGTCCCCACATCTTCTATATTTTCCAAATTATAAAATAAACAATACAATATGTAAACTAAATAAAGAAAATAGAAAAAAATAATTATGTATAATGCTAGTAATATAGAAGATCTTTATATCTCCGTCCAGTCACAAAAAATACTTACTTCCGCATATTCTCGACATCAAACCAAATAATTTAATCTTAACAATCACAAATTAAAGTAATAAATATATCATTTAACTATAATTAACTAAGAAAAATTTATATATATAACATGTCTTACATGAGCTTGTTTCTATATATATCATTTATTTGTATTTTATAGGTTACCCTTGCAGCTTATTTGGACGGTTGTCACCCATTGTATTGTATCGTATTGTAACGTTAAATATGATGTTTGTTTTAATTGTTACTTAAATATTATTGTCTTCTATCATTAAATCCGTCGTTACTTAACGACGAAATGTGTCACTTTATGTAACGACCGATTTGGTGTGGTCGCGTTATTACCATATCTTTTTTCTCAATCTCACCCTTCATTATTATTAAATAATTTTACTTCATCATTTACCCTACCTTTTTATATAATAATTTTACCCTGGATCATAATTTTTCTTTAGGCGAAATGACCTCGTGGCCACTTAAACTTGCTCTCATTTGTAAAGCCGACACGAACTTACATCCTTCCCATTTGAACACTCAAACTTACGTATTTGATAACTAATAAACATATTTGATCGTTGACCATACACATGTGGCAGTCACAGAGCGGATGTGGACAATGTGTGTGCAAGTCACGTAAATTATGCGCGTGACTACAATAATTTTGATTTTAAAAAATCTAATCAAAAGAAAAAGAAATATAAATGTAAAAGAAAGAAACTTATTCCCTTCATCCCTTTCTATTTCTTCTTCCCTTTCCCCATTGATGTCCGCCCCCACCTCCCCGTTCTGTTCTTTCTCCCCCACTTCAATCTTTCTCTGCCTCCTCCTCTTTTTGTTCCAAATCCCAGGCAATACTGGTGGAAAACAAAGAAAGGAAATGGATTTTGTCAATTCTTTCTCTAACATTAACTCCCTCTTTCCTTTATGTATCCATCTTAGAGACTTAGACCGGAAAACAAATAGAGAAACGAGAAAGACCATCAGAAAATTATCGAGTTTTGGGTGAAAAATTTCACTTACGGGGTTTAACTTCTTCTCTCTTTCTAATTTAACCGTTAATGTCCTTCTTTGACATAGTCTCACCAACTCTGTTGTTGCCTTGACGAAATTTTAGCATGTACCCATCTTTGACTTGGGTATGGATTTATGAATTTTAATAGCAGTGAAAGATGGAGTGAATTTTATGAAAGTTCATGGCTGATTAAATCATTTGGTCGCGTGATGGCTGGGATTTCTTCCCGACAATGACGCTAAAAGAATAGGGAAAGAAGTAAAATAAGAAAGAAATTATCAAATGACACATGTAAAATAATAAATGGTCTTACCATTTGACGTGTTCTTCTTGTCAGACAATTGAACTACACGCTCCAACAAAGAGGTTTATTTTTACTCAGTTGGTTGGGTTCAGGTGCTAATATAGGAAAGTCAAAAGTTTATATATCGGCTTTAAAATCTAGTACAAGTTTAAGTGGCCACGCGACCATTTCGCTTTTTCTTTATAATATTGTAAGTTTATTCTTCATATTGCTGGTGCGTGATATCGTAAAACCATGACAAACAATACAATTTATCCAAACATTATATTTATCAAACGATACAATACAATACAATATAATATAATATAATAGGTTACGTAACAACCATCCAAACAAGTTGTTAGTAATTGCTATATGAAATTATCTACAATTCGCTTTTTAAGTGATTTTGTAGCATACAACTATCTGAATCTATGTTTCCTCTACCATTAATCAGAAATTTTAAATTTAGGTTATAAAAATGGAAATACTATTGATACAAAATACTTTCCTTTTAATGGATCCCTACGTCTGAATCTCAATCAATCGATACCAAATGTTAATAAAATAGTTCGAAACAGGTTATCAGTCTCCTCAGTCATAACTCATTGCATCGGATATAATTTATATTTATTATTTATTTGCGAGCTATTGCACAATACGTACCGGAAGGATAATGACTACGATTTTCCTAGAAATTTTCTATTAAAAAAAATAAATAAATGTGTATAGTAAATAGCTAGGCTAAAATAATAATAATAATAATAATAATAAAAAATAAAAGACACACACAAATATGTCTTTATCTCCTTACACCATGATATCCTTGTTTCTTCTCCTTCCCAACTCTGCCATTATCCTCTTTTCCTCTCTCTGTAACACAGCAAAACACTGTGTGACTTTCCTTTTCTCTTCTCAAATTCATGTCCTCTCTATAATCCCTTTCTTCTTCTTCTTCTCCCTACGCACTTACAAAAGAATCTTTTAGCTAATCAGAAAAAAACTAGAAATATGGGTTCATCCAAGTCAGATCTGAGGTCAACGATCTACCCTGAACCCGTTGACCACTTCGACCGACTACCCGATTCCATTCTCCTCTTAGTCTTCAACAAGATCGGCGATGTTAAAGCTCTAGGAAGATGCTGTGTAGTTTCCAGAAGGTTCCATTCACTTGTTCCTCAAGTCGACAACGTCATTGTTCGTGTTGATTGCGTCATCTCTGACGAAGATGGTGGTTCATCTTCATCTGGTGCAACCTCTGCTACTGGTGCGGGTTCCACTAGTAAGTCGCGGCATCCAATTTCGTCCCTCCTTAGGTTTCTGTTTCTGGGTCTGGTTAAACCCATTCAGTCACTTACTCAGCTGATCTCGATTTCTTCGAGACGATCCTCTGGTTCTTCATTGGACGATGGTTACGAGCAGAATGACGTCACCCATCATTCCCCTACCCAGGTTTTGAAGAATTTCGATGAAATTAAAGTTCTTAGGATCGAGTTGCCCAGTGGCGAATTGGGTATTGACGAGGGCGCTTTGCTGAGGTGGCGTGCTGATTTCGGTTCCACTCTTGATAATTGCGTTATTCTTGGCGCTTCGTCGGTGGTTCACCCGGTTAGTAATACTAGCATTAACAATAATATTACTAATATTGTGGGTGATGGTAATGGAGAACTGGATAATGGGAGCATACCCGAGTCGTTTTACACAAACGGGGGTTTAAAATTGCGGGTTGTGTGGACGATTAGTTCGCTAATTGCAGCGTCGGCTAGGCATTATTTGTTGCAGCCGATTATAGCTGAGCATAAGAAGCTTGAGAGTTTGGTTTTAACGGATGTGGATGGACAAGGAGTGTTGTGTATGAATAAGGAGCAGTTAGAGGAGTTGAGAGTGAAGCCTCTTTCGGCTTCGTCTGCTTCGAAAAGGACTATGGTGCCTGCACTGAACATGAGGTTATGGTACGCAGCACATTTGGAGTTGCCTGATGGGACAGTATTGAAAGGGGCGACCTTGGTGGCAATTAGACCAAGTGAGCAGCCTAAGAAGGAGGTGGTTGGGCCGGATGGGAATTGGGTTGGGTCGGCGTTTGAGGAGCCTTATGGGACTGCTGCGAGGATGTTGGTTAAGCGGAGGACTTACTGTTTGGAGATGAACTCATTCTGAACGCAGACTTGAAGTGGTTGGAGAGTTTCTTGGATTGATTACTGAGGTAATTTCTTATCCTAAGTATTTGGTTATGGATGAAATTTGCAAGATTTAGTGCTATAAGATTAAATAAGTTTATCCTGCTCATTTGTAGGATTTAGTGCTATAAGGTTAAAGACGTTTGTCCTGCTTACTACAATTTTTTATGTGGCAATATAACTTCTGGATCTGTCTGTCTTTTGTGTAATGTCCATTTAGAGATATAAGAATTTCTTTGTCTGTTTGATCTTTCTATCTTTACACACACACACATCAACAACAACAAGAACAACTATGCCTCAATCCAAACACACACACATACACATATGCATTGATAGTCGTTTCTTTCATACCCATTTTTGTAGAATCTAGGAATTGAAAGTCGTGATTATGGTGACCACCAATTTTAAACTTTACCTTATCAAAAAAAAGAAGTTATCATTATAGTGACTACCAATTTTCAAATCCTTGGGAGTTTCTCGATTGATTTTTAAAATATACTGCTATAATCAGAGATGAGTTTCTCTTGGCGATTCTTGGTCAATTCTGAAGACTATGTTAATATGCGCTATTTTTTAAAAAGCTGGCCATTTCAACAAAATGTGGCCTCTTTATCATCACTTCTTGTATTTAGATCCTCATAAGAAAAGGTGCTAGGGTTGGCACATTTCCTAATTTCTAATCCAAGCTGAACTTGCATTTTATGCTTGCTTTCTTTCCTCTAGCAGATGCATTTGTATATAATGGTACCGGTCTTCATTATCCTCTGGAGATCACGTCAAATTTATTAGTTCTCCTTTTTCTTGACGGAAGGTTGTGTGTATTGATATAATTAATCTTTTTGCACTGGAAATGCTTATATTCAATTTTCAATGTTGCAGTCTGCTAATCCATGATGGTTTTTTATGATAATGTAGCTTTTCAATGCCTATCTTCATTATTAAATGATGCAATCTGCTGATCCTTGATTGGATAATAATTAGTATATTTTGCAAGATCATTCACTACCAGAAGGTTGAATAAAATATGTATCACCTATCAGAAAAAGGTGGAATAAAGTATTTATCAATACCATATTCAACTAAGAAACAATTTAGTGTAAGCTTATTCTTGATCAGCCAGTTTTTGTGCATTTATGAAGTAGCTTGTTTTTTTGGCTCTCCTCTATTTCTTCACTTGATTTGCCTCAGAATTCATTAGAAGTTTATATATTTCATTGTCACTACAGGGAAAACTATGGTCCTAAGAAAGGTGGATTAACTCATGCTGGGAAGCACTGGAAAATAAAATTTTGTTTTAAGTTGGCTCACCCTGAGTTGTTTAATCAAGCGAGTCTTTGCTGCTAGAGATGTAATGCCAGTTGCTCGCCAAATATGAGCTTTAAATCAGCCCGTCTTATGCATGATGATAGGCATCTGATTATGTTTTAGTTTTGGGCATATGCTTCTAAGAATGCGCAAAGTGCTTCGGGTTCATGTTATAGGAGCTATGTGCCTTTTTTAACTTTTATAGTCGTATACATTTGATAGTTACCTCTTTCTGTAAATATTGTAGGCATGGATATTATATGACATGTTATGTACCTTTTAAGGTTGATGGAGCAATGAAATGTACGTTTTGCTTCATTTGTTGCTGGTTGACTCACTTCATTATCCTGATCATGAATTTTATGTTTTAAACCAGTGGAGCCATCACTCAATTTTATGATTGTCTTGTGCACCCTGCAATTTTGTGCAGTAGATTGCCCTTGTCAAACTTATGATAAGACGTATATAGTAAACAGTGCCACTCCTTATGATATGATATATGTACCCATCCCTCTTTGAGGACCACACATTCAAATTTTCCTTCAGTAGACATGGAGTTCTAGATTTGGAACTGTGGTCCTCAGAGGGATGGCTACATGCTTATAATTGAGAAATGAGAAATTTGACTTATATTTAGAGTCAGTTTGGATTGATTTATTTTAAGTGCTTTTAAGCTAAAATAGCTTTTAAGTCATTTTGTAGTGTTTGGATAAAGCTAAAAAATGCTTTTTAAGCTAAAATGACAAAAATAAACCAAAAGCTACTTAAAACAAGCTCATCCAAACGAGCTCTTGGACTGGTTTGCCTGACATTTATGACTAGTTAGCTACTGGGAATCTTGGTCTTTGCTGTAGTTACACCCTTCTCTTACTGATAAGAGTGCAATGTGTGATGTGTGAGTGTGTGTGTGAACTCGCACATCACGAGTTCAAATCCTATCTGCTATTTAACTGGAGAAGTGTAGGAGGACAAACTCATTATTCTGTAAAGTTTCGAACATAGTACCTGAGATTTAAAAGGGCAGTCCGGTGCACAATGCATTCTGCGTTCACGCATAGTAGCATTAATGGTTGCTATCACACGGAGACTTATAAGATTTCTCGATCATAAAAACAATAATGGTTTGATTCCCACTTCCCACTTCCCACTTTGCCAATTTTGAGAGAAGGAAAAACCAATTTGCCAACAATGTGACACATGCCAAATTAGTACGAGTGTATAGAGACAAATCATGATGGTATGTTTGTTAGTTCTAGACATGTTTGAAGTTTATGAAATATTGCATGGTCCTCCATTGTAGAAATCACTATTTTTGGTTAAAGGAAATCCGATAAAAGTATTTCATTTTTTTCTCCTTTATTTTATCACTAAAATATATAGGCTAGGGAACTATGCTCCTTTTTTGTGGTTTTAATTAAAATATTGGTTTTTGCATTTATGGTCATGAATTTTTTGTATGTACAATATCATATCCCTAACCCTAAACATGTGGTATGTAAGAGCATGCACGTATATATACACGAGTCCTCTTGCACACACGTTTTGAATTATTGTTGTCTCACATTTGAAAGTAAAGAAAGAAAAAATAACGATTTTATGAGGCCAAGAATGAACTACGAAATCTCTTAATATGTCATATCAACTTCAGATTTTTTTTTAAAAACTAATATTAAAAATTTCTGAGATTTTTTTCTTAACTTCTTTTTGTATGGACAATGTTAAATTAGTTAAAACTTATATTTCTACTTTGATTTTTTAGTAAATCTTCCTGCACTTTTAAAATTCCTTAAGAAAAGAAATGCCATTCTTCAACCAAATGAATCATTAACTTTATTAATTATTTTCGAATATTAATCATTAATATAACTTAGCTGTTTTTTTCCACTTCCAAATAATTTGATTTAATTAATCATTGAAATAGTACTATATCACTTAGCTGTTTCCAGCTAAGGGTCTAATGTTCTATTACTTCACCAGATTTCTTGGAAATTCCATAGGCTATTATTGATCTTTTAGGCCTCCACTCACATGAGACATTACTCAACATTTCATGCGAATAAAATCTTTTCTGACTTTAGGCATGCATTGATTATTAGTATGATGCACCCTTTTGCTATGGTTATTTCTATCACCAACTTTCTTCGAGGATTTGCATCGATACTTGTTTTTTGGATCACGTTTTAACTTATATCCGTTTTGTAAAAAAAAGTGCAAGCGTATTCACTTTTCGCGTAAATTTCAGGCATACATGCCTGAAGTAGCAAAGGCAATCACGCAAACTTCAGCATTCTAGTATACGGGCCTGAAGTTGTTTGTAATTGCTGAGCTTAAGCATTCTACTAGCTGAAGTTCTGTTCTCTATTTGCTGTATCAGCACATTTTAGTTGAAGTTTGTCCTGGATTCAATAGTTTTGTCGTAAAGCTTTTCCAAAAACTTCAGCAGAAGATCCTGAATTATTTAGTTCATTTGTAAAAACTTCAGCACTAAATAAGCTGAAGTTTTTGTCCTACAGTCGTACTAGCTGAAGTTTTGTTCTCTATTTGCTGAACTTCAGCATGTTTTAGCTGAAGTTTTTCGCGTAAACTTAGTGTTGGCTGAAGTTTTTATTTTTAATTGCTGAACTTAAACATTCTACTAGCTGAAGTTTTATTCTCTATTTGCTGAACTTCAGTATGTTTTAGCTGAAGTTTTGTTCTCTATTTGCTGACAAACTAATTAAACACCTCATTAACAGAAATCACTGGAGAAAGGAGGACATCCTAATCGGCATTGGAAGAAACACAAGATAGAGACAATGAATTATAAATAGATTAAGAAAAATTCTAAAATGCTGTTTCAACAAAAATGGCAGTCACTATGAGCAAATCAGCAGTAAAATATACTATAATTATAAAAAATGAAGAGTAGAAAAGAAAGGAGGAAGAAAGGAACGTACAGGTAGCAAGAAGAAGGAGGCGCCTGAAGTTGTAAAAATTAGAGTATAAGTTAAATAATTTTAAAAATATGGGTATAGATTAAATGGGGGCGACCAAATAAGACGCCCCATGCAATTTTTACACTAAGATTCCCTTTCTATCACAAGTTTAATTTTTTCTTCTAATTTTATCTTTAATTTCAGGTTGTTTTTTTTTTTGCTCAGAGGATGGGGAATTTGTTGAGGTGCAATACTACTTTGGGGACCTCCATGAGACTCCATTCAATTTTTATATGATAGTATTTGACTAAATATGACGTTTAAGACACTACTTTGGCTAATGTATTGCATTCGTGGCATTGAACAAAAGAAATTAAAATTATAATTGGAAGTTCGATAGATGAAACACATCACAACAAATTAAGTTTAAAAAACTTCAAAATAAATTTGAATTCATGAAAACTTAATAAGTATATGATGTAAAATAATAGTATTAGCGACGGAGTATCAAGAATTTTGGAGCACTCAAAATGAAAGTGAAATATAAATTGGAACAAAGGGAATATTAAGGTTAGAAAAGCTTTCTATAAAGGTTATCACAATGTTTAGGATAATATTGGAAATTAATTATAGCTTTCTTGTTGAAACATCTGTTACTAAAACCATGGAAAAATCACAGGAAATAATTGAGGGAATAAAGTACAGTTCACCTGGAGGAATATACAAACAACTTTTGATACCACACCTAAAAATGGACTTTGGGTCTAACTCAAAAAATTAGCCCGTGAGGTGAGATGAGACCAAGAAATCCAAATCCCGTCACTGTGGGACTCAACACCTCTTCCCCCCTCCCCAGCACCGCCAGACGTGCAAATTGGAGCGTGGACAACATAAATAGGGAGCCTAACATCGGTAACAATAAATTGGGATAGACTTGGTGCTGAATTGCTGACACAATGATAAATGGATCTTGAGTCTAACTCAAACCCAAAAGTTAACTCATGAGATGAGGATTGTCAAATACCATATAAGGAGACCACGAAACTCAAATCCCACTTTTGATTTTCAGAGTAATATGTAATTGAAAAAAAAAAAAAAAAAAAAAAA
>ML335659.1:0-19244 GCA_005239505.1 Nicotiana paniculata | reverse complement strand
AGAGTAATATGTAATAAAAAAAAAAAAAAAAAAAAAAAGAGGCTTAGGTTTTGTTCTTAACATTCTTAGCTAGCGTTTGACCATATATTCCCCAAATTATTTTGAAAATCTGATTTCGGTGAAGTTTGGTTTGAAGATAAAAATTTGTTTGGACATCAGTTTTCAAAACATATTTCATTTTAAAAAAAAAAAAAAAACATGAAACATGACTTATACCCACAAGTTCTAAAAACTATCACAAATACCCAATAATACCTTCATCAATAACATTCATTATCATTATCAAAAATTATAGTCCTGGACATAAATAAATTTGGTACAAAATTATCATTTTTATAATGAACTACATAATACACTATCAGATGACCGAGAAGCGAAGCAGCATTGTTATAAAATAATAAACGGTGACTCTTTTATAAAATACAAAAGTTTAGGGTAATTTTTAAATTTTAAAAAATATATATAATAGTAAAATTTTTGGCCAAAATCAACTCTAATTGTCAAAATATGAATAAAATTTATGAACGAATATGTATTTACCAAAAATATTTTGACAAAATCTATGTCCAAATAGGTCCTTAATCAAGTCGTCTGTCCTTGCCCTTGAAAATATCGATCCATTTTGACACAATACAAACTAATTTATGTTCTTATATGTAAATATAAGTAAGATCTATTAATAGTTGGTCAGTCCCCACAATTACTCTAACTTTTTGTCTAAATGTTCTATCTATTTTTTTTTCTTCCCTTAATGTGTAGTAATTAATTGGTGTACGCACTAGTCTTTAGGGTACGCGTGTATCGTGTCTTTTTTAAGAAATTATGTTTGGTTATTATAAAAGAAAAGTTAAAGAATATTATAATTCTGTACATAGTTCAAACAAGGAAGATTTTAATAAACAAGACTTAATTTATTTCAAAGACATAAAAATTAGGGAATAATTAGATGACCATTCATGCTGGTGCGAAATCTAATTTTAAAAGGTGAAAAAACGAATGATATTTCGCTACTTCGTGTTTTTAACATAATACTAGTCTTAGGGTACACACTTTGAGCATGTACCTATATCAATAAATATATAATTTTTAAAAATTATATAAATATTATTAAATAGCGTGTTTGAATTATTTAATAAATATTAAAAATTATAAGTTCCTAAAAATAATTAATGTTAATCTCACTAAACTAGCTCTATCAATAATTTTGTTGAGCTAGCATAGTTAGATTAACATTCATTATTTTTAGGAACTATAATTTTTTTAATATTTGTTCAATAACTCAACACGTTATTTAATAATATTTACGTAATTTTAAAAAATATATATTTATTGATAGATACACGTGCAAATGATAAAAGATACAAATTATTTTCGAACTATTTTCCTACTCGAACAATATATTATTCTCTTTATCAATTTGTGTATTATTTCGAAACCACATTTTGAAATTAAAATATATATATTTAGTTAGGTACCAAATTTCTTACTTTTAGTAGTATATCTCGTTTGACTTATAAGTTCCCAATAAGAAAGAATGAATGCGGAAACATATTTCCATTGACATTGCCGTCGGATATACAAGGAAAAAAAAAGGTAATATTAATCCTATTTCCAAATAATATCGACTTTAAAGTCCTTAATAAACTTCTTACCTAATTCAAATAAGGAATAATTTAATAATCAAAAGTTTAATTAATTTGAAAGTCCTAAATATTATGATAATAACTAAATTACAATTTTGTCTAATATAAAATTTATTTTTAAAGGGTAAAAAAGACGAACGACATTTCACTAAAGACCTTCATGCTTTTAATATAATATATATATATGTATATGTCATTTGGGATTCAAAAAGAAAGTGTTAATTTGGATTTGATCCTTGCTATTTTGAGTAAATTATTTGATATTCAACCAAGTGGATCATTCAACCTTATTGGAGCATGTGATGAACATATAAATTAAATTAATCTTAAGAAATATATACATAAAATGTCTATCTTGATGAAAAGATCATAAAGTCACGTGCACTATAATTGGATAGGAAACTACCAGCTATGTCCATTTATAAGTAGCTCATTACAAAAATTAGCCAATTCATAAAATATTTCTAATATTAGCCAAATATTATTAATATTATCCAATTAGCTATTTGTAGCAAAAAAATATCAAATTTTTGCCTTTTTTGAGTGAGTGTTATTAAAATAGATTGGGAACATCTTAAGGAGCTTGAATCTCAGTTTTGGGACGATTTGATGAAGTTTTGAGGTGGTTTGAATTGAAAATTCGAAGTAAAAACTGAACATGAAAAAAAATGATATGTGTATAACACTGTCTATCATTTGTGTATCATATATATATATATATCATATTTGTATCAATTGTGTATCATATGTATATCAATGTATACCTGTATGCGAGATACATGCATGATACATGTGTCGTAGAAGAATTTTTTGAACTCGATTTAATTACGAATTTTGATACAAAACTAGTCCAAATCACCTCCAATCTTCCTCAAATTTTATATATTGACTTATCTATATGTTTTCAATGAATTTCAACTATACCCATTGAAAAAGTTCTTTTTTTGCTTAGATTTTTGAAATATTGTATTTTTTTTTGTATTTCATCACCTTATTTGCTAACTCATCCATGAAGTTTCTTTTTTGTCTTACATCTAATGTTGCTAATCTGCTTAAAAATATGGAAGGTGATTTTTGTATGTGATTCTTTGATAGAAAGAACGTTGTTTATTTGTTTTTTCGATTTTTATATGTACTTGGCTAGTTTTGATAAGTTTATGACTAATGGCTAAAGGTTAGTAAAACTTATTTGGGACATTTGTGTAAGTTTCCTAATTGGATTGCTAGGAAGCCACCAACACAATCTGACACTTGAGACTTACATTTCGAGGTTTCCTAGTTGACTACATGGGAAGGCCCAAATACATATCCAGCCCAATTATTTTGAAGAATTAACCCAAATGGTCACCCACCTAATCGCTTAAACTAAAAATAACAGTGGAGGTATAATGTATGCATAATTTATGTATTATATATGTATAATTATGTATAATAAATGTATAATATATGTATATGACCAAAAAAAGTAAACAGTAAATATAACCAGCTATATGTGTAAAGATCCCAAATATTTTCCCACCTCCACAAAGAAAGTTGGGTAAATATCACTTTAGTCCGTGTCAAAAAATATTTATTATAGAGGATCATTTTTCAAGAAAATTTTCATGTAAAAATGGCCTCTTCATCTAAAATCATCTTTTTATATATGTTTCTTTTCCCCCCCAAAGTTTGCTCAATTAAAGTTACAACCCCACTCCATTTTGCAGTAGTTTTTTTATTTTCCTGGTAGTTAAAGATTTTATTTACCAAGGGAAAAAAATATTTACAAGCAAGGAAAACAAATGATGAAGCTATAACACAAAAAAAAATCTTCTTGTTGCAATGCACATTTTGGACTAATACATAAATGTTTTCTTTCTTGCCATACATAAATGTTACTAATACCATGTAATTGTACGTGAAACAAAGTATTTTCCGCTATTTGATGTTTAGATATTTCTCCAATAAAAAACAATTTCAACAACAAAAATTATTAAAACAATTTCATCAAAGAACTTATTTAAAACTAAAACATTTATTTTTATGTAATCAATATGTGGCTGAAAAAGGGGAAAAGGAAGTGAAGAAAGAAGGGATTGCTACACAAATAGCCGGTTCGATTTAATGTTTACTTTTTTCTAGCCGGTATACATAGATTATACATTGATTATATATAGTTATAACATATATTTTACATGAATTATATATAAATTATACATCCGTAAATTATTTTAAGTTTAAGAGATTAGGTGGGCAGCTATTTGGGTTAAATCTTCAAGAAAGAAGCCAACATTTAGAAGACTAGAAACTTTTGTCACTGATTAACATAATACACTAATTAATTGAGCTTCACATCATTCATCAAATAACTGAGCAATAAAATACTGTTGTTAAAAACAAAAAATATACAAACGCCACTTCTTCCAAGTGCTTTGCCCAAAAATAACAAAGTGATTTGCAAATGGGCAGTCAAGACTAGCAATTTACTAATCATTGGTTTAATGGTAGAACTTGCGCAGAGACGGAGCAAAGATTTCAAATTTATTGGTCGAGGACTCGTTACTGAATTCTAAATTAGAATTATAAGCTAGAGAATGAAGCCTCGGTCTAGAGGGGATATTTGAGGTAGGCATTGTCGAGTTATTAAAGGGCTTGTCTTGTCCAGAAATAGCAAACTTTAATGTTGTATTGTAGAGTGTTACTGAAGCAGAGAAAAGCTTCACAGCATAATTTGCAATCTCCTCCGTCTCATATTTAGCCAAGGCAAAACCTTTAGGCTTAGGAATGTACGAGTTAATAATACGCCCTGCTTGAATTAAAATGTCATATAGTACTCGATCGCTTACTCTCTCATCCAAATTTCCAACATAGACACTGGAACATACTCATGTTCCAAAACACCTCATGACAGCTGTCGATATATTCCTGGGGATCCTCTAAGTAGTACCACTGAAGTGAACTGGAAAAAGTTTAGTAAATCTGTCCAATCTCCACAAAGCCTCACAAGACATGGCCGACCCATCACTGGTCTGTGCCGCAACAACATCCTGAACTACTTCGACTGGATGAGTTGCTGGAGTCGGAGTGTGAGTAGCAGGTTTGGGCTCCTCCTTCTGCCTGAGAGACGGCTGGTGCCATGGGAAATGTGCCAGTCTGGGCCACACTCTCCATAAGGCCCACCAAACGGACCAAAGCGTCCTGAAGCACTAGGGTAGCAATGAACCCCTCCGGAATCTGAGCTGGTCCGGCAGGAACAGTCTGGGCTGGAACCTCCTCGTTAAACTCTACCTGAGGCTCCACTGCTGGGGCTGCTGCTCGGGCTCTGGGCTGAGCCCTGCCCCTGCCTCGGCCTCTGGCACGGCCTCAGCTTCGACCTCTGCCCTTTGTGGGAATTTCTACTGGAGGCTTTGGGTGCTGCTCAGCTGAAGAAGCAGTACACGTTCTCGCCATCTGCGAGAGAATAAGAGTAGAAGAGTTCAATCAGTATTGAGAAAATAAAATCGCACGACAGAGAGAATAGAAGTGAAATTTGTCCTAAACTTCATAGCCTCTGGGAGATAAGTACAAACGTCTCCGTACCGATCCCCAGACTCTACTAAGCTCGTTCGTGAATTGTGAGACCTAGGCAACCTAGTGATCCGATACCAACTTGTTACGAACAGGAATTTCCACCATCGGAACCATGATGACGCCTAACATTACACTTGCTAGGTAAGCCACGTTAGAGAATCATTAGCCAATTCTTTTACATTTTCAGTGACTAACAACAAATAATCTATAACGAGTGAAATGAACGTGGAAATATATATAACAACTTCAAAAAAAAATAAAAAATATATATATATATATACTACCCAGAATCCGGAGTCACAATTCACGAACATTCTAGAATTTACTACAAGTAAAAGTCTGAAAGGAATAAAACTGTTTTTGAAATAAAGAAACACTAAAGTATGATGTATAATAGGGGACGCCATAGCCTGCGGACGCGGACAGGTCTACCTTGGGTCTCCTATCAGGTGATCCTACAGCCAACCTCTCGATCAGCTCAGACCAACTCCAAAATCTGCACAGGAAGTACAAAGTGAAGTATCAGTATAATCGACCCCATGTACTGGTAACTGCCGAGCCTAACCTCGACGATGTAGTGATGATGCTACGACGGGTCATCACAATATAACCTGCATACAGTATATAATAAAAGCGAAAAAGAAGACAGAATAAAATAAAACAGTAACTTGCAAGAAGTAACTACAGTTCTCAAAAGTATTTCATCAGTGTTTAGATACTACCAATCCTTAAGTGAAATCAAGATTACCGTACATCTAACACAATCAGGGAAACACATAAACACATAGGGTGTTGCGTCGCGCAACCCGATCCCACCGTACATATCATATTCCTCCCTTATTTCTCATAACAACATAAACAACAAAATGTAAATAAAAGTGTTGCGACGTGCAACCCGATCCCACCGTACAATATCAATTCACCCTTATTCCTCCTTAATATATCACCCTTATTCCACCTGTTGCGGCGTGCAGCCCGATCCCACCATATCAATATCAATTATTCAGTATGTACAGAAATTTCACAATTTAAATCACAGAACCCTTCACAGTACATAAACTTCAAACCGAAGCAAATGGGAAGCTTGTACACTATGAGAATTTACACAAGTAATACTACTCAGCGAGGCCAATTCAGAATATACCATAAAGTACCGATAAACAAGCTTACGCAAATAGTAAGAGATAATGAAGCTACGAAATAACTAATACCTTTAACAAAGGGAAACGATGTCTAACAAGTAGAAATTGGGCATGGGAAGACAAGTAAAGCATGTAACAGTTAAGGCAGGGAAAGAGTCAATATGAGAAGAACGGGAAAGAAACAGGCAAAACAGATAAATTGGCGGTGCATAAGTACTAGTCACCTCACATATACGCCACTCACATGAATTCCATATAGCAAATAGGTCGAGGGTTCCTAATTCCCTCAAGTCATTAGACACAACACTTACCTCGCTCCACAGGCCACTCAATGCTCAATTACAACTTTTCCTCTAGAATCCACCTCCAAACCACTCGTATCTATCCATAAACGACTCAATAATATCAAATATTGCTAAAGAAACCAATTACAATGCATAAATTTAGATTTCCCAAGTTTTCCCCCAAAAGGTCAAAACTCGACCCCGGGTATGCTTGGTCAAAACTCGAGGTTCGGAACAAAACCCATTCACCCCCGAGCCCGATTATGTAATTTGTTTCAAAATTCAACCTCAATTCGAGGTCTAAATTTCAATTATACAAAAATCCCTAATTCTACCCAAACCCGCAATTTTTCTGTTTTGTTTTCTTAAACTAATGTTTGCTGATTTTCTGTTTTTGAATACAATGAGATAACAATTAACACGTTCAATATTAATCAAGCCTATTGTATCGTACACTTCTAAATTTCTTCTCTTAGGTTTTTATTTTATTTTATTTTTTTGGTTTCCTTCCATCCTTCTCCTCTTAGTTAGGATGTTATTTGTGAAACAGGTACATAGATTCTAGCATATACTTATTCTATATATGTATTTATATATATATATACGACGTATAATATCTTAGGACCAATCCATAAGGTTAACAAGGGATCTCATGTATGAAATTAAACCTCCAAAGGAGGCAACATTAGAAGACCTTTAGAATAAAGAAACAAAAAAAAGAATATACTTATGTCAGTGTATATAAATTAAATCCATACAAAGAAGAGCATTCTTATAAAGATGCATAATAGAATGAAGTCAACATCGATCATCGACTGCTCATTTGTTATAGAAATTATCAAATTGGAAGAAAATCTACAACACAGAACAACAAAACCAGTTCAAGAAGTTGGCAAAATCCAGCATCTTAGGTTGAACATGATGTCCTCGATCAAGCAATGTCATGCACAATTTTAATACAACAAAAAGTTATGTCTCACTAGAAATAACACAACAACTTGGCAGACATACATGATACATCCCCGGAGTTTCAAACTGCTGTCGGGGTATAAAAAAACATGCTCCCTTTGGGACTTAGTTGTTGCTTCCATCTTCAATTGCCTGTAACAATTATGAGTAACAAAAGCCAATATAGTTTCAGATAAAATGGTTTTGAGAAAGTAAAGGGAATATATTAACCAAGTCTGTGAAGATAAATATGAATTATGAGAACAATAATTTACATAAAATTGGACATTTGAGTAAATATACACACACCATATTTTGTACGAGTTACGACACAAGTCCATGGCACGTATTGTCCGCTTTGGACCTAGGCATGCATGCATGCATTTGTCTTTTTTGGCTACGCCACCTCGAGCCCCAAAAGCAGGCGTACCTTGTAAACTTGTTTCATGCCTTTTAAAGTTCTTCACTTTCATTTCCCTTGCCTAAGAAGTCTAACAGTCTTGCTTGACCTACCCTCATCAGCCTGCCCTCTGTCACGGGCATCACATTCAACCCCTTCTCCCCCTTAGAACTCAGCGTCCTCGATGAGATTTACCCCACCATGTATAACATAATGAGGGGTGAAGAAGAAAAGGATTAGAAGGGAAAATCTCGGTGATAAAGCATAAACAGTGATGATGCCACCAAAACAAGAGAATCAAGGATTTAGTCTTTTGCAGGATAACGAGAAGCTGAGAACAGATTGAGTAAAAGCTCTGGTTAGAATGATATTTTTGGATTAAAACAAAGAAACCAGAAAGAAGAAAGGAAAAGAAAAGGGTACTTATTTCTTACTTTTATTGATAAGGAGAGAGGGGAAAAAAGAGAGACAATATTTGACACCAAAATGGTACTTAACAATTTTGTACTGGTCCAAGTAAGGATACATTTGAGATTTAGATAATCTCTAGTTTAGAGAACTCCTAATTTGTGTGAAAATTAAATTGCATGAGTATTTAAAAGCAAATGAGGTACATGGTTCTAACTCTATAGAATATTCATATCGACGAGTATAAAAGAAGCATTTTCTACGGGATCCCGAAACCACCAGCCACCCCGACCTAATTCATCATAAGCCCACCAACTTCCTGGCAAAATGCCTACGGTTAAAAACCACCGACATGTCAACATCCAAATTCGAATTGGTTCCTAGTCCTGGTCAGAGACCACTGTGTTCGCGCTGGCGGTCCAACAAAGAAGCGAAGTAGTGGTATCTTTCTTTCCATTACGAACGACACGCTTCGCCTGCTCCCTCACCGTGTCCCCAACTAGTTTTGAATAGAAGCATATAGTTGAGCTGAGTAGAGTAGAGCTTGTGATGAGCAATGATCTATTTCCAGTTATTCAGACGAATGGATATATATGATCAAACATTCTTTTGTTTCCATTAGATGTGTTTAGCATAGAAAGAACAAAAGAATAAAAATAAAATATTGTAACATTACTTAGAACTCTCAAATCTGCATTAACATATCTTTATTTGGTTATATAAAGATAGCATACTCACAAATCAAAGAACTCAAGTTAGTAATGAAACATGCAATGTAAGCATGGCAAAATAAATTTAAGCAACATATGTAATGCTTCGAATTGATATATGTTCTTTAAATGAGGATTTACTCCTTTATTTATAACTAGACACCCATGGCCTCCAAGCTTGCTATAGGCCATGGGTCCTTATAGCAAATATCATGGCAAAATTATCCAATCACATATTTCAAACTTGGTCCCTAAGTTCAATTATCTGTCAGTCAAATTTATTTATTTATTCTTTTGGTTGGAAAAATTGGCTTATGCCTATAGTGGGATGGACTTTACTAAATCCAAAAGAAATGATCATATTACAAGTGTCCACCTTTGTCTAATTTTGACTAATATAACAAATTTCTGCACCTCTCCGTTTTTATGGGCTAAATCCTAACGAATTGGAATGAGAGCCGAACCTAACCGGGTTACTATCATCCTAACAAATTTGGATGTGCTTTATGCAGCTATTTCACATAAAATCTCATTTGAGAAATTTAAGATAATACCTGATTTTCTTTTTTTGCATGTGTCAGCAAATTCCTCATCTATCATTTTAAAACCCCGCCATATCCGAGTTTAATACCAATTTATACTTAGCCCATAAGGGCTTTTGCGGGAAGGTGCAGAAAATTTATTATATTAATTAAAATTAGGCAAAGATGGAGATTTGTAATATGATCCTTTTTTTTGGCTTTAGTAGGGTCTATCCACTCTAGGCATAAGCCTGTTTTCCATAAAAGAAAACTTGGCTGACAAAATAATTAAACTTTGGGACCAAGTTTGAAATATGTAATTAAATAATTTTTTCATAATATCAAATCTCCTGTAGCAAGCTTGGAGGTCAAAGGTGTCTTACTATAAATAGAGTGTTTCTCATTGTTTGAAGAACACACCAATTCGTAGAGAGCAAGAAGTATTACAAAAGTGTCACCTTTTGTAATTTGTAATAAAGAGTATGTTCTTGTTTTGCTTGTGTGAATTTCTTTGTGAGTGTTTTTCGTGAGATTATTCTCTTGAGGTATTTGAAATTAGTTAGAATATTTATCCCATTATTTGTACTTTTGTTGGTGTAGTAAAATTATTCCTCTCCGCTAGGGATGCCAAGCGGTGTGGGGCGGGCGGGGCGGGTTTTCAATAACCCGCAAAATTACAACCCGCCCTGCTCCGCCTCGCATAGCAGTTGCACTCGCGTTCACCCGCTCCACATTCTCACCTGCGTTCACCCGCCCAACCCCGCATTATTTTTATTTATTTTTTCATTTTGTTAGTTTTAATTTTTTTTAATCTAGGCTGGAAATCTTTTACACTTTATTATAAAAAAAGGTCACCATCAGTGCTAGTACATTTTTATCATTATCCAGTGGCCCTTTCTTAAACAGAAATATTCAATATTTCAAAGGAGTAATAAGAAAATAGTGGTAATGGATCCGGAGAACAAAGGGCCTTTCCAAGTTAAATCTAAATCAATTGAAGATAAAAAGGAATAATTAATTTTTTTGGCATTTTTTCTTGGTCCATATTTTTGATTTTTCAGATATCAAGAAGAAATTAGAAAATTGAGTTTCCTTCTTTGATGAAGTTTTTAAACCCGAAACCGACCGCACCCGCATAATTTTTTTTTTTTCTTCTTTTGATTCGCTCTGCTCCGCCCCGCAGCCGCATATGTTTAAACCCGCATCGTCTAGCATGTGTCTAAACCCACCCCGCCCCGCACCCACATTGCCCCATTGTCATCCCTTCTCTCCGCTTATAAATGTAGGTCACAAACCACATTAAAATTTTGTCTCCTTTTTGTTTTAATGTCATCATTGTCAACTTGTATTGTCTTTGCTATTGTTGTTATAAGGTTGCTTTGCTAAATTTCGCGTTACCCATCCATTCCCAAACCTAACACAACATAAACAAATTACACTGAGTATATTATTATTCTCATGACTCGGATGCTTCACCCAATGGAGTCACCAATCGGTTGAAGAGTATAGACCAATAATCTTGGGAATCAAGATTTGAATCCCAACAAAGGCGACACTAGGTGAACTCTTTTCATCTTTCTTGAACATAGTAAGTAGGATGGATTAGTGTACTAGGTGCAAGCAAACTGATCAGAATTACGCAGTTATAAATAGCAGACAGAGTCTTTAAAGGGAACAAGATTAATCTCACCAAAAATTTCCTTGTTCGATGCCATCCTTAAATTCGTGCAGAGTTAAACTACGGCATACAAAATTAAAACAGAAAGAATATAATATTTTCCTAGTTAGCTAGAACTCTTTTGTGAATAATTAGCTATATATATCTATCCTCCTTCCTTTCTATTTAGATCTTTCCCTTATATTTTCCATCCTTCAAAAAGAAAAATAAGCAAATATGGAGAAACATTTTTGACTCAATAATGCAAACTATATTTTATAAGAGACATGCAATTGTATTTTTTTTTTTTTTTTGATAGCCCTGGGTGTCCGAGTCTCTTAGAGCCCCGACTAATCCCAGGGGTGCATAGACCCTCGGCAAGGAGTTTCCCGCAAGTGCACCTCGGTTAAATCAGGTTTTACCCAGTCCGATGGCCCTCAAAAATTGTTTGCACCCAGTGAATTTCAAACTTAAAACCTTGAAAGAGAGCAAACCCCAAGGCTCAAGTCAATTGCCACCAGGCCAACACCTGAAGGTTGAGACATGCAATTGTATGTTGTAACGAAACCATTGGAACTTCTCATTTTTAAGCAAAGTTTAATTGGAAATTTTACATGTCAAATTTTCCATTTTACTGTTTAGTAGCAACAGTATCACTACTACTGTTTCCTTACCTAAATTATGTCTCTATAATTATGATATCTCATAAATAGAATAATAATTATCTACTCTATAATGTCCAAAACAGAATTACTCTATGCTGCCTTTTGACAATACTTCTATATATTTATTGTCACGTTGTAATATCAATCTTCAGAGTTAATACATAAAAACAGCTCTTACCAGCCAGTTGTTATAGTTTGTTTTTTTTATAACCGAGAAATTTTTGGAGGCCTATTCACTAATGGTTTGAAATTCAATTTATGTTAAGTTTGTACAATTTTTCACTTAAAATATTTTATTTTATTAGTGATAGAATATGAACTCATAAAGTGTATCTCACCTACACATCACTCGCTACTGACACAAGTTGTGGGAAGATTTTTTTTGTTTGCCAAGTAATGTTTGTGACCCAAAAACTCAAAATTTTGGGTTCACAAATTCCACTTGTCCTCACAAATTCCGCACAACTTGTGTCAATTGTGTGAGACAGAAAGTAATATTTTTCTTGAGCCAGTCACTATAATCTTTAGACACAAACTTGTGTTAATTTTTGTGAGGATTCTCTTTGTTTGACAAGTGAAGTTTGTAATCCAAAATTTCAAATTTTTTTGAATTTACAAATTCCACTTATCAAACAAAGAAACATAAATAAATCTTCACACACAATGTGACAAAGAGTAAAATATTTCTAGAGCTAGTATTATAAAATCTTGTCTGCCTTAAAACACAAAATATAGGTCTAATAGGTTCATATATTTTATTTGACCTAGCTAAACAAGAAGTCAAAATCCAAAGCTTTCCTAACCCTAGCAACAAGTGCTCAGCGCCGTTGTAACTGACAAATTTTGGCTTTGGTTATGGGCGTTTAAATGTTTACTGACATCTTTGTGGGACACTAACTAAACAAAGATAAAAATAAATAAATAAATAAATATGGATTTAAAAAGAAACAGCATCTCATCTCTAGTCTATAGCCTAAAATACCTCCACCATTGTTAAAGTTCCCTTCATTCCAGCTATTAACACCTGTCACAGACATGCTAAGCAACAAGGAAACCATATTCAACATAACAAACAAAGAAACAACCCAGCCGATCCCTAAAAGCAAAAAAAAATAACACAACCACCGATAGTCTTATTAACTTTTTAGGAAACCAAGAAATCTAATAAAGACATTTCATAGTACTAAAACACATTATTCTAACAAGGAAATACCCCCAAGATACTAAAGTTTTATTAAAGAAAGATAATTCGGTATACTAAGTTCTCGTTGTGTGCGGAGAAGGGTCGAACCATAAAGGTTTGTCGTACGCAGTATTGAATGTTTGCACGACTCGAACCCGTAATCTCCTAATCACAAGATTACAATTTTACTAATGATGTCAAGGCTACTTCTAAAGTTTTATTCAATGAAAAAAATATTTTAAATAGAGTTCAAGAACTGAATATTTACCTTAGATGAGCTTAGTTCTTTCCTTTTCCTTTCTGATCTGAATGGTCATAGCCATTTCCATAGAAGAGCTGTAAAGGGGCATCATATAATGCAGCAGCAGCAGCAGCAGGAGTTGCCATAGTAGTGCCAAGAAATAAACTTTGTGATCCATCTATAGGAGAAAACCTCTGGAAGTGATGAGGCAAAATAGATGGTGAAGTAGAAGAAGAATTGGACTGAAGGGTCCCCCTAGAAATGCTGAAGCTCAAATTGTACTCGTTACTTGTATTGCTCTGGCTATTGCTTTCCCCATTGGCGGTCACAACCGGGACTAGGTTGTTACCGCCGAAGGGGAAATGCTGCAGCTCGGGCTGATGGTCTCCTGAAATGCTAAACATTGGCGAAGACACCGCTATTAATGGCTGTAGAGGATTTCCCAAATAAACTTGACCCGAGAAGCCAATAGAGTTGTCGATTCCACGAGTAGATGATGGGCCTAATAGTCCCGAAGTGAAGTATTCCAAGGGATTTGTAGACCATTGCCTCTGCGTGTTTTGGTGAATAGGACTGGTGTTTCTATTGTTGTTGTTATTGTTGCTCATACCGCCTGCCAATAGCTGGGTGAAAGAAGAGCTAGGGTGCATATTTTGGTGATGATCACACTCTTTTTCTTTCTCCTTTTTCTTTTCCACCGCCCTTTCCTTTGCTCGTCCTCGTGCCTTAATCCGACTTTCGGACCGAGAAAGTGACAATCCAGAACCTTTGCTGGTCTCAGAATTGCTACTACAAGGTTGTTGTTGTTGCTGGTTGAAATTGGGGTCATCATCTTCCATTTCAACATCAGCTGAATCAACCCCAGCACTAGACCTTTTCTCATCACTGAGCTGCTGTGCATCTGGAAACCCCTCCAGAGGAGGCAGCTCAGCAATAGAAGGAGCGGCAGCTTTAAGCAGCCACTCCACGGCCTTGCTCGGCTGATCACAGCCGAGCCGGTCTTGCAAATCATAAAACTGTATAGCTGTATTAACCGAAAGGCGAACACGCCTATCTCTTAACCCTTTTGAAGTCCAAACCTTACTATGCCTATCTTTCCCTCCTGATGCACGAGATACTCTAACAATTCTTGATGAAGGCCAACCATAAAGTTTACCAATATCACCAAAACTAGTCTTTTTTACTTCACCTACATCATCTAATTCTTCATCTTGGTACCCTATCTTGTTGCCAATTCTTGGAAACTTACACTCTTGAGCTTGAATATCCTCAATCTCCATACTACAACTTTCATGCCTTTCCTCAAACAGTTTTTTTCAAAATCAAGAAAACCCCACCTCACAAAAAGTAGTTTCTTGAGAATAAGTAGTACTATAGGTTTTTATTTTTAATATGTGGATTTGGGATTTAGGGTTTAGAAATGAAGAAAAAGAGAGAAACATGAGCTGGTGTAAGGGGGTGAAGTTGGGGGGACTGTATGTAGACGTGGGATTTGGATGTCCCTTGCATTGATCATGATTACAACAGTACTTTGGCTTTTATATATAAAGATTAAAGAGAAAGGAAATAATATGTGTTTGTGTAAAAAGGCGTTTTTTGCGGTTTGATATATCACGTTCAGCTACAGATACATACGGCTTTCTTCAAAATGTCAGAAGTAGAGGAGATAAGAAAAAGTGATTTCAAAACAAAACGACTGAGTATTTTTTCAGAGCTCTTCTCAGCTCCACAGCTCTGTGTTATACTGTACAAAAACAGTCAAAACCATAGCCACAAAAATCTACAAAAATTTTAGGAAATGGCCAAAATTACCTATGCTAGGAGAATAGGGACACTACTTTTATCTTTACAATATACAGCTCTTAAGTCTTCAACCTCAACATATGTTGGTTCAGTGCTGGTATAAAAATTTAATACAACCCTAATACTTCATTTGATTAGCAAACCAAGATTAAAATTAATATCGAGATAACTTATACCTTATAGAGGGTGGGGTAATTAGCACCAGTATAACTTATACATTCTCTTACAAATTAAGCAATTGTCATATTTAATGCAACATACCAAACAGTGGATAAAAAACAATCTTAGCATAACTTATACCAGTATAACTTATACAGGGTCGTTTGGTATGAGGTATAAGAAGGTATAAGGGTGGTATAAAAATTTAATACCACCTTAATACCCTGTTTGGTTAGCAAACCAGGTATAAGTTATCCTGGTGTTAATTTTAACACTGGGATAACTTATACCTTATAGAAGGTGGGGTAATTAGCACTGGTATAACTTATATCTTCTTCTTAGAAATTATGCAATTGTCATTCTTAATACAACATACCAAACAATGAATAAACAACAATCCCAGCATAACTTATCCCAATATAACTTATGCCGGTATAAATCGTATTCCAACCAAACGACCCCTACACGTACAACTTATCCTGACATAAGCCGTATTCAAACCAAACGACCGCTTAAGGTAGAACTTATAGTATTTTTCCGTATAGTTTTTGAATATTTAAATATTAAATTTGAAATATTGAGTTAATAATCAAATTGATTTTCATAAAATAAAAAGATTCACAGAAACTGAAACTGATAAAGAAAGATTTTTTTTTTTTTTTTTTCATTTTTAAGAGACTGAGCTAAAACAGGTAGCTTTTCACAGGGCTTTGCATTTAAGCTTTAGGACAGCTAGTTCTTGACCTAAGAAGAAGAAAGAAGACTAATAAGAAGGCATAGCGGAGAGCATTTTTTGTGTGTAATTAAAGATTTGCATACCCTAGAAATTGCATAGGTTAATGCTATGCTCAAAAAGAGAAGATAAACCACACAAATAAAAGAAATAAAATGAAGAATGACATATTAGCTAAAAAAAATAAAGTATTTCCACTAGGACTTAGGTTTATAGCTATACCATTAATTAATTAGATAAAATAAATGTTTTTGTTTTCATGTTTCTGTCTGTGCGACTGATAACAACCACAACAATATAGTATTAATAACATATTCATTTACCCTTTTGTTGTCTCTTGAAAATAGATGCAGTAACATAGTATTAATAACATTCAATAACAAGTAGTAATATTTTATTCTATTACATAATATATATTTTTTGGCGAAAGGTGTTTAATTGACCACTCCTGACCACACATAACTTCACCCCTGACCCTTGTCCACAACCGTTGGATCTATGAGGGCATCTCCAACCCTCCTTCATTTCTCCATAATGAAGGCATTTTTTGTCGTAATGGGGCTTCAATGCTCCCCCATTTTTGCCAAAAAAAATGGGGATGAATAGTGTTGCTCCAAATATGGAGTGACACTATTCATCTCATCCATTAGTATTCATCATTATTATATTATTTTACTCTTTTAATTTATCTCTTTATATATATCTAATTACGGTTATGTAATATCTTTATAATATTAATTTTACATCTTAAATTTCGCGTATAATTTTGATAAATTAATTTTCGTGCATTTATTATTTTTATGTAAAATTGCAAGTTAATTTTATTATAAGTGATGATTGTACAAAAAATATATAATCATCTCAAAAAATAAATGGTACAAATATAAAATATTTAATGTTGCTAAAATTGAAAGGTGAAAATATAAAATATTAGATGTTGCTAAAATTAAAAAGCGAAAATTAAAAATACATTAAATAAAAATGCATTAAATTGAAAATACATTAAAATTTGGAGTTTTGCAAGCTTGTTTCACAATTGTTGCAGGACCGTCATGTTTTTGGAGAAAAGAAGTGTTGCATGATAAAATAATTACATGTATTATACTGCACAATATGATAATAGAGGATGAACGTGTTCTTAATGCACCAATTCAAGATGATTGGGAATGTCCACCTCCAACAGTAGGAAATAGTAGTAGATGAAAACCACCGATTTGAGCAATTTTTAGCTCGACACAAAAAAATTAAGGACAAAGATACTCATTTTACACTTCGTAATGCATTAATAGATCATTTATGGGAGCATACTAGATATGAAAGTTGAATATTTATGTAATATTTAATATGAATTTTACCATAATGTAATATGTATTTAATTATCTTGTATTTCAATGATTTCACTTTTATTTGAATTATCCGTTAATATATAATCTATAATAGTTGCTTACAAATTATATCATTGAAAAACTTATGGTATAAAATAATTTTATATTAAATTATATGTGATAAATATGTAAAAAAAAAAAGATAGATTTTCTTTAATAAAAATAAAAAATAAAATTTAAATAAAAGATAATAATATAATATTGAAGAGAGAGAAGAATATAAAATAGAATATTTTTTTTGGAATAAAAAATAAAATAATGATTGAAGTAACTTTACTCCATTTTGGAGGAGAAAATTGAGGCAAAGGTTGGAGATGGCCTGAGTGTGCTCAGATCAGCCCCTGGTTTCAAATGCTATCTTTTCTCTTCTTATGGTAAAAAAGTCTTCACTACTTAGCTAAAATGGTAATGAAAGAAAACCAGCATTTTCCAAGAAAAGGAAAACACTAAAATCTTGAACATGTTCATAATTTTTGAGCTATAAATCACAAGAATTACATTTGGAAAACCCAAAAAAGGTGCAATTTTGGTACTTAAAAATGTGAAATTTTTACCTGGAAAGAAATTGCAAATAGTAGCTCTTGGGGACATTGTTGTAGAGAAAATGCAGAAAAAGATGAAGACTAAGAAGAAGTAGAGGTTAAGTACAAAGTTAAATTTTCTAGTGAGAGAAGGTCCTCCTTCTCTATAGTTCTTTCCTAGTTACAACTAATGTTTACCTCAACAACTCCTCCAATTTCATCCTCAATTCCTCCCAAACCTCTAGTTTCGATTACCTCCAAACATACCACAGGACCTTTAGCCATCCCTGTCACTGATATACGCATACCTTCATCTTCCTCTTTCAAAGCTAAATTACTAGCAAACTCCCCAGAACAAACCATTCCCATTGAGATGCTAAACGTTTCTATGCCAACAAAATCTGGGAACGATAATGAGACTATTGATCAAGATATGGACAACTATGAGGAAAATCTGCAAGTTAACCTCTCACCAGAAGAACTCAAGAGAATCTACTACCCATGGAGATTCTCGATAATCATAAAACTCCTTGGTAAGAGAATTCAACACCAAGCGAAAAGTACAAGACATGTGGAAAATCACAGAATCCTTCCCTTTAATTGACTTGGGGGCAGATTACTACATCGTAAAATTCAACTCGGAAAGAAACATGTAAAATGTTCTTGAAAATGGACCATGGTTTATAAATGGACACTACCTATTGAAGTTATTATTGAGTTAATACTCAAGATACTGATCTGCAGAAGAAGAGAAGAGAAGAGAAGAGAAGAAGAAGAAGAAGAGAAGAAGAAGAAGAAGAAGAAGAAGAAGGAGGCGGAAAACTAGACTGCAGAAGAAACAAAAAAATGAGAGAGAGAGATAATTTTGTATTACTTGTTTAATCAGTGTATTTCAATGTGAATAGTGAATCTATATATAGATACTAGCTAAGAAAACTAATTTATCTACTAAGTATGTATTAACTATCTTAACTAACTTTAAGAGGAGAGGTTATACCTAACTTAACCAACTAACTAATACTTTAACTATAACTACTTTCTTTCTCATTTAATTGTTATCTTTCTCTACACTCCCCCTCAAGCTAGGTTCTGAAAAAACATCAAGCATTCCTAGCTTGGAAGACAGATAGTCATGCTGAAATTTGGTGAGACATTTGGTGAGAATATCAGCAGGTTGATCCTTGGTAGATATGTAGATTGTTTTGATGAGACCTCAAATAATTTTTTCTCTGATAAAATGACAGTCGATTTCAATATGTTTAGTCCTTTCATGATACACTGGATTAGCTGCA
>ML335658.1:0-11218 GCA_005239505.1 Nicotiana paniculata | reverse complement strand
CTTTAAGTGGAAAAACTCCCGTACCCCCTTTGGGGCGTATAAAAAAGGAGGTGTGACAGGTATTAATCCAGTTATTATGGTCATCTTTGAAGAAAGAGATACGGTTTTTACGCCTTCTATTTAGAACACTTATATGAAAGAACTCAGTGATCGCGTCTCCCTCACTAAGCCAATTGATACGTGACCTAAGTTTTCAATAGTCATCCTCAATTTTTAGAAGATTGTTATAGTCATTGGTTAGGGAATGCTCAAGTTCCTTCAAGAAAGTACTAGTGGGATAGTGAGGAGATTTTTGAATGCCACCAATTCTTGCAAGGATTTGGTTTTTCTTTTGTACAACATTACCAAAAGTGGTGGTAACCCATTTTTTAACATTATCAGTAAAAAGACTAGTGGCATTTAGTAGGGTTTGACCATTCCAGCTATCAAGAATTATGGAGTTGATTTCTGGATGGTGGCACCAATATGTTTCAAGCCGAAAAATGCGTTGAGTGGGGTTTCTATTGTGTTAGAAAAGGGAAATCAGAAGTGGGTTATGATCAGCGTACGTTTTTGGTAGGTGGGTAACGCTTGCATTAGGGTAATACTCTAACCAATTTTCGTTAACAAGCACCTATAAAGTCGTTCAAGAATTAGGTCAGAACGGTTATATCTATGATTTTAAAGCCAAGGTCTATAAGGTCACAGTGGTTAATACAAGCTTGAAAACGAGAGGCTCTACTTTTATTGATTGGTCTCCCTCCCCACTTATCTTCTTGGCTAATTACCTCAATAAAGTCTCCTCATAAAAATCATATTCATTTGTAGTCATTGGCTATATTCTCTAGGTTTTGCCATAATTGTTTCCTATTGTTAGCGTCAGTACTGGCATAGACAGTGCTAAATAACCAAGGTTGGTGGTCTCGGAGTACCTCGATCATTGCATGGAAATCCTGACCATCTAGTCGAATATGGTTGAGGTGGACATTGTTGACGTGCCAAAGGATGGCAAGTCCTCCAGATTGACCTTGTGTTGGAACTTTGACCATGTTTGAAAAATGAAATTCATCCCTAATGTTATATGATTGGTCATCCTTTTTTCAAGTAGGGATACCATGCATGAATTACGAGTATTGAGTAGGTCTCTAAAGTTTTGCCTAAATTCATCATTATTTCCACCCGTGATATTCCAAAAGATAAAACTAGTGGCTCTATTCATTGATGGTTGGTGTTGAGAGGGATTGACACTGATTTGTCTCATCGGCGGGGAGGGGGGGTTAGGAATTCCCCTTATCGATAGGCTCAAGACTACAACCTCGTTTATTTGAGGTCTGATGTCAAGGGAGCACTTGTATAGTTCCATTGGACCCTTGCAAACATATTTTTTGTCCTCCATCGCTTGGAATAACATAATTATGACTTCGCGTAGGTTTGAAATTACTGTAAAAAATATTATGGTTAGTGGTGGGATGTTCAAACCTTGTTCCACTATCTCTTGTTCTCCTAGTTCTGGTGCATTCTGATGGGGTGTAGGGGCTTCTGATAAATGTCCGTCAAGGATGGAAAATGTTGAAAAATGGGCTGCCATGCATGGATTAGTGCTAGGTTGTTCGTTTCATGTGGAACAAAGAAAGGAAGTTGATATAGGAGTTGCATGTTCTGTAAAGGGTTGAAGTGGTGTGGCAAGTTCCAATGAGCTTGCATGTTGTGGAGGAGGGTTGGTGCTATGGGGTCTAGAACATTTTTTAGCCAAAGGTGATTGATGTAGTTTGACATTCCTAGCCTCATGCCTTCTGAGATCAATTGTGCTAGTATTTGTGGATTTTGGAGTACAAACAGAACTTCCTGGTTCTGGATATTCAGGGTGAAGAAGGCTGCTTGGACTTGTAGGCCTTGTTCGAGCCACGTCGTTGGTTGGTGTTCCTATGGTAGGGCATAGGTTACATATATCGGAAGATTATTTGGTATTTGGTTCTCCATTATGGAGATTAGTGATTGGCAATGGGGTTGATAGAGTGGTGTTTGTGGTATTCTCTAGTTCATTCGTGTTGGAAGCATGGTGCTTAGGAGAAGATATAGTAGATAGGGAAGATTGGGGTTTGTGTTCTAATGATTGAGGATCACTTAATAAAGATTTCATTTGCATGTCTTGATTTTACATACTGAGAGTGGATTACCCGTTATTGGTGGGCTGTTTTGCATGGCTACTTAGCAGGTATTAGTTGTCAAGTAATCTAGGGAGGTATTAGTTGATTTTAGGGGTTATTAGTGGTAGTAGGTTGTGAGTGACTTTTGGGGGTTTATGAGATGGGGCCGCTGTTTTAGTAGGGTTAGGATTTTTGCATGGATTCTTTTTGCTACGTGACGCTGTAAGGGAAATGGAACTAGAAGGGCTTCTTGGAATTAACGATTGGTCTAATTTTGCGTTATGGGTAGAATCATAGGCATCCAAATCCTTATCAATAAAGATATCTGACTGGATTAAATCATTGTTATCTAAAGCGGGGAGGGCAGAAAACTTGTTAGTAATGTAGAGGGTTTTGCTTTGGTTTGGAGTATTCTCCGTGGTAGTAGAGTGTTATTAGCAGTTTTATAAGAAGAGGAAGTATTTGCCGAAGGACCCATTTTATCAATTTGTTTAGATTTAAAAACAAACTTTTGAGTGTTTAGAAACTTATACCGCATCAAATATTTTGACATTAATACCCGGGCTTGTTTTTTGTTATGTATCTATGAAAAAAAATTAAAAGTGTTGCATAAAGCTTCCCCAAAATTGGTAGCTATTTCCTAAAAGACTTAAAAGAAACATCAAAGGAGTAAATCTTTCATCTAAAATAGCTATCTCCTAAAGGGGAAAGGATTAGCTCCAGTGAAATTAACTCCATTAATCATCGATGGAGCAGTGGATGTAAGCCATGTGTGCAAGAGAAGTAGCAATGGTCTGGATCATTTTGTGCTCTCTTTCAATTTCTTTTTTGTCTCAACCCTAATTTATATTTTAAAGCCCAAGCTACTTGCATTAAAAATACTACATCGGTATCTCTTTAAATATTGTTTATAAACAAGAAGTGTTGGAATGTATCCACTTTTGTAAACCAAAAACAATGATAAGTTTAGGTACATGAATTCCTGCTAGGATTTTAGAGCAGGATTGTAGGAACGTGGAGTCGGAACATGAGGTTTTCAATTAAGTTTCTACATAAAGCGAATGGGCATATATTAAGTAACTTTATGTATGGAGGTAAAGAGATTTTGCCTCAGTGATTTATGGATTTAAATATCTTCCCTTGTACTTAAGTGACATAAGTTCCCTTCTTTTGTTTTCTTGAAACTAATATAAGAAAATATATCTTGGAAATACGGTAGATACAAAGGAGCATGGAAATATTATTATTTTTGAAATATATAAATGTAATTGATTTTCCTTCAATGAAGTCGTAAGGAAACACAATAAAGAAATATACAATTATTTCTTTCTAGCCTCAAAAGAGCAAGCCATGTATACCAACTAGAGTGCCACAAACAAAGATTTCTAAAACCTTAAAATTTCAGAAAGATGACAAAGCCATGGTCTTTCAAGACAAAGAAAAAATCAGACACATACAGAAAAATAATTATTTTCCACTTGCATAACTTTGACATTCACAATGTACCTACTTTATTCCAACAACTTTCTTAAGGTGCTTGGGGACACGATATGCACAAATAGTAGCAAAGTTGTGATCCCGAGATTGTATGCAGTGCAAGCAGAGCAGCATAGATGTTCATATGCAGGCTGCAAGTCTGTCACGATCGAAATTCTCAACCCTCGGGATCGTATGACGCCAAACATCACATTTGCTAGGCAAGCCAATGTTAGAATTTAATTAACCTTTTTTTTAATATTTACTTAAACACAATAGGATAATTTAAAATAAAAAGGAAATCTAACAATTTCCAATTACTGACTTCATGAATAATATTAGAAAAAATAAAACGAACCACGAACTAATACTAAATATATAACTATAAGACTACCCCAGGGTCTGGTGTCACAATTCACGAACTACTAAAGAATACTACAAATAATGAGCTGAAAGAAATAATGTAATTGTTTCTAATATAATAAAAACAATATCTAAAGAACTAAGAGAAGACTCCAGGAATCTGTGAATGCCTGCAGATCTACCTCGTGTCTCCGAATGATGAATGCGGCTACTAAAAATCTCCTAACGCTGGCCGGTACCTGTATCTGCACAAAATAGTACAGAGTGTAGTATCAAGACAACTGACCCCATGTACTGAGTAAGCGCCGAGTCTAACCTCGACGAAGTAGTGACGAGGCTACGGCGGGGCATTAACAATATAACATGTGAACAATATAAAATAAAGCAAGAAGGGAATTCTAAAATAAATAAACAATAACTGTAGCAACAATTAAAACAACTCAGCCACATTTTCCATGTCTCAGCTACAACCAAGTCTCACGTAAGTTTCCAAATTTTCAAACTTTGACTTTAAAGTAAAAGTAGTGCAACAATATGAAAAATAGTAAAGTAAAAACAGTACGTTTTCAAATCTTTATTTTTTTGAAAATCAGTTAAACATAGTGTCCTCTCTTATTGCTCCTTGTTGCGGCGTGCAACCCGCTCCCACCTGTCTACCCTTATTGCTCCTCCCTATATATATATATATATATATATATATATATATCACCCTTATTGCTCCTGTTGCGACGTGCAACCCAATCTCACATGTCCACCCTTATCACTCCTTGTTGGGCGTGCAACCCGCTCCCACCAAACATATCATATCACTTTATTTATAAAAATTTCACAATTCAGGTCAAAGCCTTTCATAATAATTTTGTCTCAACAATCATAAACAGTAACTTTATTTCTCACAAACTTCATCAATACCATCTAAAAAATGAAATCAACAGGAATGTATATATCGCATAAAACAATGTCAACCAGCTCAATCTTTCTGTATCATAACAATACCAGGAGAAAAGCCAACACTTCCCAAAATACTTGAAACAATACTTAACAATAAGTTAACGAATCCAAATAGACATATAAACATCAATGATCATGAAACAATTAAGCCAGGAAGCAAATAATTGGAAACGGGGGAAGGGATCATGTTAAGCAGATAATTTGGTGGTGCATAGATTCTCGTCACCTCACCTATACACCACACACATGCAATTTCACATAGCAATTAAGTTGGGGATTTCCTATTCTCTCAAGTCAAAGTTAAACCAAGTACTTACCTCAAATCGCAGGCCACTCACTTCTCAATTACAGCTTTTCCTTTAGAATCTTGCTCTAACCCGTTCGAATCTAATCATCATTAGCTTAATATCATTAATTAATGCTAAAGGAACTAACTTTACTGAAAATTATGATTTTTCCTAAGTTTTCTAAAAATTAAAACACGACCCTGGGCCTGCTTGGTCCAAACTCGGGATTCGGACCAAATTACGTTTACCCATTCACTCCCGAGCCCGAATATGCAGTTAGTTTCGAAATCCAACCTCAATTCGAAGTCAAAATTTGATTTTTACAAAATTTCCTAATTCTACCCAAAGCCTCAATTTTTACCATGAAAATTCTTGATTTTTGATTTAAAAGTGATGAAAAACATTGGGTAATTGAAAGAGTAGAGCTTAGAATTGATTACCACACTTTGGGGATGAACTTAGGTGAAGAAAATCGTCTCTAGGGCGTGGTAGTTCGAAAAATGGTGAAAAATATGTTTTGCCCGAATTTAAAATTGCCTTTATGTAGTTGGGCAGGCCTTCATCGTGTTCACGTGGGCCTGCACGCGTTCGCATAGAGTAATGGGCCAATGGCCTATGCGTTCGCGTCTCAGGGCTCGCGTTCGCGGAGCTTTAGCTCCTCAGGTCTTCGCGTTCGCATAGAGAAAGCCAAGGCCCCTCCCCCAGGCCTAGTTACCCAGTGCGTTCGGGAGAGCCCAACCGCGTTCATGTAGGGTCTCCCACCAGCCCACCACGTTCGCATGAAGGGTCCCTCGTTCGCATAGAACAAAAAAGGTCCCAGCTAAATTACTCTACGCGTTCGCGACTAGGGTAACGGGAACGCGATGAACAAAATACCTGAGCACCAGAAACAGAAAACCAACAGATTTTTATAAGTGTAAAAGACCCCGTGGTCTATTCGAAACTCACCCGAGCCCTGGGGCTCTAAACCAAACGTGCACGCAAGTCTAGAAATATCATACGGACTTGCTCGTGCGATCAAATCATGAAAATAACATCTGAAACTTTGAGTTAAATCTCAAAACTCGTCATTTTTCTCAAGAACACTTAAAGTTCACTATTTCTCAACTGGACGTCCGAATCACGTCAAATAAACTCTGATTCTCACCAAATTTTACAGATAGTGTTTAGATACTATAAAAAATTTATACCGGGATCCGGAACCAAAATACGGGCCCGATACCAATGGTTTCAAACATTAATTCTTTTCTTTATTTCATTAATAATTCAGCAAAACAATTTCTCTCAAAAATTGATTTCTAAGGCTTGGGACCTCGGAATTCGATTCCGGGCATACGCCTAAGTCCCATATTTTACTGCGGACCTCCGGGATTGTCAGAATATAGATCCGGGTCCGTTTGCCATAAATATTGACCGAAGTCAAGTTTAAACCAAATTTTAACTCTAGAAATTACTATTTTTCATATTTTCACATAAAAGCTTTCCGGTTTCACGCCCAGACTGCGCACGTAAATCTATGTAATTAAATTTAGTCTTTTTATGGCTAATAAGCCGAGTATTAATTTATAAAATGACCCATTGGGTCATCACAATCTCCACCTCTAAAATAAACGTTCGTCCTCGAACGGACATAGAAAATTACCTGAATTGGAATATAAGTGCGGATATATACTCTGCATGTTCGACTCAGACTCCCAAGTGGCTGCCTCAACGAGTTGACCTTTCCACTGCACTCGGAATGAAGGATAACTCTTAGACCTCAACTGACGAACCTGTCGGTCTAAAATGGCTACCGGCTCCTCCTCATAAGTCAAGTCTTTGTCCAATTGGACATAACTAAAATCTAACATGTGGGACGGGTCACCATGATATTTTCGAAGTATAGACACGTGGAATACTGAATGAACTGGGATAACCCTGGAGGCAACGCAAGTCTATAGGCTACCTCCCCATTCTATTAAGAATCTCAAACGGGGCGATATACCTAGGGTTCAACTTGCCCTTCTTCCCAAAACTCATAACACCCTTCATGGGCGATACCCAAAGCAATACTCTCTCTCCAACCATGAATGCCACATCACAAACCTTACGATCGGTATAACTCTTTTGCCTAGACTGAGTTGCACGAAGCCTCTCCTAAATGATCTTGACCTTATCTAAGGCCTCCTGAACTAAATCTATACCCAGTAGCTGAGCCTCTCCCAGCTCAAACCATCCAACTAGCGATCTACATCGTCTACCATATAATGCCTCATAAGGAGCCATATGAATGCTTGACTGATAACTATTATTATAAGCAAACTCCGCTAACGGCAAGAACTTATCCCAAGAACCTCCAAAGTCAATAACACAAGCGCGGAGCATATCCTCTAAAATCTGAATACTACGTTTGGACTGCCCCTCCGTTTGAGGATGAAATGTTGTACTCAACTCAACTCGGGTACCCAACTCACGTTGAACTGCTCTCCAAAAGTGTGAGGTAAACTGCGTACCTCGATCAGAAATGATAAACACGGGCACACTGTGAAGGCGAACAATCTCTCGAAAACATATCTCTGCCAACCACTCCGAAGTATAAGTACTTTCCACTGGAATGAAATGTGTTGATTTAGTCAGCCTATCCACAATAACCCAAACTGCGTCGAACTTCCTCTAAGTCTGTGGGAGTCCAACAATGAAGTCCATAGTGATACTCTCCCACTTCCACTCAGGAATCTCTATTTGTTGAAGCAAACCACCGGGTCTCTAATGTTCATAGTTTACCTGTTGACAATTTAAACAACGAGCCACATACGCAACAATGTCATTTTTCATCCTTCTCCACCAATAATGCCGCCTCAAGTCCTGATACATTTTGGCTGCACCTGGGTGAATAGAATACTTAGAACTGTGAGCCTCCTCAAGGATCAACTCACGAAGGCTGTCAACATTAGGCACACACATACGACCCTGCATCCTCAAGACACTGTCATCTCCAACTGTAACCTACTTGGCACCACTGTGCCGAACTGTGTCCCTAAGGACCATCAAATTTGGGCCATCATCCTGCCGATCTCTGATACGCTCGAATAAAGAAGACCGAGCGACTGTACAAGCTAGAACACTGCTGGGGGAAATATCCAACCTCACAAACTAATTAGCCAAAGTCTGGACATCTGAAGCCAACGGTCTTTCACCGACTGGAATAAATGCAAGGCTGCCCAAAACCGCTGCCTTTCTACTCAATGCATCGGCTACCACGTTAGCCTTCCCTGGATGATATAGTATAGTGACATCATAATCTTTCAACAACTCTAACCATCTCTGTTGTCTCAAATTAAGATCCTTTTGCTTGAATAAGTACTGGAGACTGCGATGGTTAGTGAAAACTTCGCACGGCACGCCATAAAGATAGTGCCTCCGAATCTTCAATGCATGAACAATGGATGCCAACTCTAAGTCATAACAGGATAATTCTTCTCATGGACTTTCAACTGTCGAGACGCATATGCAATCACCCTGCCTTCCAACGCGGGAAGCATCACAATATACCATGAAAGAACCCTAACCTGATGGTAACACCAACACCGGTGTTGAAGTCAAGGTTGTCTTGAGCTTCTGAAATCTCACCTCGCACTCATCTGACCGTTTAAATGGGGCACTTTTTTGAGTCAATTTAGTCACTGGGGCTGCTATGGATGAGAACCCCTCCACAAAACGACGGTAGTAACCCGCCAAACCCAAGAAGCTCCTGATATCTGTGGCTGTAGGGGGTCTAGGCCAGTTCTTGACTGCCTATATTTTCTTAGGATCAACCTGAATATCCTTGGTTGATACGATATGACCCAAGAAAGCTACTGAATCCAACCAGAACTCACATTTTGAAAACTTTGCATACAACTGATTATCCCTCAAATTCTGGAGCGTTATACGGAGGTGTTGCTCATGTTCTTCCCAACTGCGCGAGTATATAAGAATGTCCACAATGAACAAGATTACGAAAGAGTCCAGATGAGGCTTGAAAACCCGATTCATCAAGTCCATAAAGGTTGTTGGATCATTAGTCAACCCAAAGGACATCACTAGAAATTCATGATGCCCATACCTCGCCCGAAAGGCTATCTTAGGAACATCAGACGCCCTAATCTTCAACTGATGGTAGCCCGATCTCAAATCAATTTTCGAAAACATCCTGGGACCCTGAAGCTAATCAAATAAATCACAATTCTCGGCAATAGATATTAATTCTTGATAGTAACTTTATTCAACTGTCGGTAGTTTATACACATCCTCATCGACCCGTCCTTATTTTTCACAAACAAGACCGGTGCACCCCAAGGCGAGACACTAGGTATGATGAAACCCTTATACAACAAGTCTTGCAACTGTTCTTTCAACTCTTTCAATTCTGGTGGGGCCATCCGGTATGGAGGAATGGAAATGGGTTGAGTTCCCGCAGCCACATCAATACAAAAATCAATATCCCTGTCGGGTGGCATCCTTGGCAGGTCTGCAGGAAATACCTTGGGAAACTCACGAACAATAGGAACGGAATCTATAGAAGAAAACTCATCCTCAGAGTCACGAATATGAGCCAAATAAGACAAACACCACTTTTCAACCATGCAACGAGCCTTGGCATAAGAAATCACTCGGCTGGGAGAATGACCAGGAGTCTCTTTCCATTATAATCAAGGCAACCCCGGCAAGGCTAAAGTAATTGTCTTGGCGTGACAGTCCAAGATGGAATAATAAGTTGACAACCAATCCATGCCCAATATAACATCGAAATCGACCATGTCAAGAAGCAAAAGGTCCACACTAGTTTCAAGACCCTCAATGACTACTACGCACGAACGATACACACAATCTACCACAATAGCATCCCCCACCGGCGTAGCACATAAACAGGAACACTCAAGGAATCACGGGGCACAACCAAATACGAGGCAAAATAGGATGACATATAAGAATAAGTAGACCCCGGATCAAACAAAACTGAGGCATTTCTATTGCAAACTGAAATGATACCTGCAATAACAACATCGAAGGACTCCGCCTTGGGTCTAGCTGGGAATGCATATAATCGGGGATGGGCCCCGCCACCCTGAATTACATCTCTGGGAGGACCTCTGATAGGTGGAGCTCCACCTCTAGCGGTTTGGCCTTCACCTCTAGCGGCCTGACCCCCGCTTCTGGCTACATGATCCCTACCACTTGCTGGCTGGGCAGGTGGTGCTACAACTGGTGCCGGAACTATGGCAAGAGAACCTTGGTACTGATACTGATTACCCAGAAATTTTGGACAAGATCTCCGAATATGCCCATATTCACCACACTCAAAAAATCCCTCATGATATGAAGATTGACCCTGACGAGGCGGTTGACCACGATAATAACTCTACAGAGGAGGTGCTCTGATAGGAGCTGAAGGATCACTATAGACTGGATGAGCGAAAAGCGGCATATAAGAGCCACGACCACCTGAAGTACCATGTGAAACCTGAAGTGCTGAATGAAATGGCCTGGAGGACTGGCCTCTGCTAAATGAAATCCCGCCTCCTGATGAGGCACCATTGAAACCACCAGAATGGCGAGGTCTGTTGTCAGACCCCTGACCTCCCATCCCGAGAACCGACTCAAATCTTCTAGCCTTGTTAGTTTTATCCTGAAAAGAAATCTCGGTCTCTATCTCCTTGGCCATCTGCAACCTGATGGGCTGAGCAACGCCCTCAATAAACCGTNACAATGTGTTGTAAATAATGATGATAAAGGTCTAAGGTTATGGTTTCCCCCGTTGGTGAACTTACTTCTCGGATCCTTCTTATAGTTTGATTAGTTGTCTCTATCAATCATGAACACTCCATCTACCATAAATCTCTCTCAAGTAATTATGATAATTTACTAGACGCACTCTCTCAAGTTACGCTAGCTAGATTGCATTACAGTTCACGTTAGATTACACCCGAGGTGTCGTTATCTCTAATCCAACCTCTAAACCCTCAGTTATGACTTTCGTCTATACTTCGGGAGTGA